>PVHX01008496.1:0-83081 GCA_004024805.1 Geosciurus inauris | reverse complement strand
AAAAAAAAAAAAAAAAAAAAAAAAAAAAAAAAAATGACAGGAAAAAAAGCATCCTTTTTCATGTATTATCTTTGAATGACAAACTCATGCCTTATATGTTAGGAAAATGTCCTAAAAAGATCTCAAGATTACTCAGCCCTGAATATGAAACAGAATATTTGTCCACTTGGAAAAAGAGAACTCAGACTATAAGGAATCTTTAGATGGAGTCCCACTCACCCAGCCCTCCAGTCCAATCTGTGTGCTTTGGCTGGGGCAGCCAGTCCCCAGGGCTGATTGAATACCTAGATCATTGCCTCATCCAGAGCCAGAAGGGAAAAACTGACAGTCACTCTGTTGTGTGTTATCTTGAAAAGAACTCTCATCCACCAGGAAGCAGAGAGGTTATCTAGTGCTGGTAGCTGTCATTAGTTTTCAGATAGGATTTTCAGAAACCATGGGATTGTTTAATTTATATTCTACGAAGAAAACTTCAGCAGCTAGGGTATGAAGAATATTTGTATCAGACAAGCTGGTAATGGGGGAAAAAAATCCTGTAAGTAGTAGTTTTCTGAGTTTTCGGCACACTATGGTGTAACTTATTTGGCTCAGCTTGCCTGCTTATAACTCCTAGTACCTGGTTCAGTCTAGGTGAGCAATCCATGGCTGAGGGTCACTGCACTGCCTGCCATCCTCATCCTGGGTACAGGTTCTTCTTCTTGTCCTCTGTCCTAAAGATCGTGGAGAAACAGACTCAGCGCTTCACAAAAGCATGATCACGCACTGTTCCTTCCTTCATTTTCCCAAACATCCTTGGCTTATAGGAAACATTCTGTGCTAGAGGAGTTTGGCTGGTTTTCCTTTCTTCAATCAACAAATTTTTTCTTGAATGATATTTCTTAGTATCCATTGAAAGGGTGTCATGGTGATTCTATAAGGATTTCACTGTGGGTCCCTTTTCCTTTGTAATGTAAAGATCCTCTATGACAATGTATTTTTTTTGTAAGTAGTGCTTTCCATGTTTGTTATTTAAGAAATTTGATTTTTGGAAAAGCTACTGTATATTTGGTGACCTTTAAAAATATATTTGTAATTTATTGATCTCAAGAATTCCTGCAGAAATTTGGAAAAGTAGTGGTGCATGTATGTATGAGACTTATTTTACTCCGATAGTATTTTAGTGCATACAGGACATTTGTGGATAAGCTACAACAGCTTAGTCTACCAATTGAAAAACACTGACGTATACAAATATCTTGGTATTTGACAGGTTAAAATGTAAGACTTTACAAGTGAATGGTTGGATATTAAGAATTGTTAAGGTTCAAAGAAGAAGAGATTGCTAAGGTCTGTGGTGAACAGAGATGGGTCCTTAAGAAGTGAACCCTTGGGCTGGGATTGTAGCTCAGTGGTAGAGCGCTTGCCTCACATGTGTGAGGCCCTGGGTTCGATCCTCAGCACCATATACAAAGCAATAAAATAAAGAGATTGTGTCCATCTACAACTAAAAAAAAAAAATTAAAAAAAAAAAAAGTGAACCCTTGACCTTGAAAATGGAAGTTTAAAAGAGTAAGAGAATTGCCAATGTAGAAAATTTGGGAATAAAACATTTAAAAGGCCCAGATCTGTTCTCTGGGCAGACAGCACTAAATGCAGAGGTGAAGAACAGGGCAAACTTTAAAAGGAGACAAACCTGAGTTCTAACGAGACGCACGACCTGGGCAAGTTACTTAGCATAACCGGTGCTCAGTTTTCACTTCAATAAAATGGGGCTAATCTGTTTCAAACCCTTTGTAAGAGCTGGGAAGATGAAATAAAGGGTAGCATTTTTTTGAAATGAAATTTTATCAAACACCAGAGGAAAATATTTAATATGCCTCTGGGACTGAGTAGATGCTGTGTTGACTGGGATTCTTTTGTTTGCAAGAAACAAAAGCATCCTGGCTTGGTGATGCATGCCTATAATCCCAACAGCTCAGGAGGCTGAGGCAGGAGGATCGCAAGTTCAAAGGCAGCCTCAGCAAAGGAGAGGCATTAAGCAACTCGGTGAGACTCTGTCTCTACATAAAGTACAAAATAGGGCTGGGGATGTGGCCCAGTGGTCAAGTGCTCCTGAATTCAATCCTTATACCCGCCACCCCGCCCAAAAAAAAGAAACAAAAGTAATTATAGTTAACTGAAGAAAACTAGAATAGTGGCAAGAGTGTGGGGTAGGAAAGGGGGGAAATGCACACATGACTGACTCACAGAATTGAAGACAGCTGAAGATCCAGTCTCAGAAACAAGAACCAGGAAACTTGAGGGCGGCAGAAAGCTATTGGTAGCAGGAATGATTTGATGATCTCTTTCTTTTTCTTTCTTGAATCATTACATGCAATCCGAAGTCTAACAGTGGAGAATCTAAGGGGCTGGGCTTCTGGACTTATAGTCCCCTCAAGATTATGAACCGGGGAGGGAAGTTAATGTCCCCAAAGGAAATCAAAGTGTGTTTGTGCAGGAAGAGTGGAATGGGAGGCAGCAAATAATGACCCACTAAAACAACTTCAAAAGACCATGCATACACTTATTATTTAACCACATTTATTGATCAACTTGATATTCAGTGATGAAAAATAGTGGAAAACAAGCCCCGAAAGTAAACTATGAGGCAAGCACCAGGGAAATGGCCTGCTCTGGTTACCTGAATGTATCTCCACCTGATGGTTTTATCTTGGCCTTCCCAAGGTCTCTGGCAGTGGCAGGCTGTATCTGAGGCACAGGGTCAGCAAGGAGCACATCAACCCCAAGGGCAATTATTATACCCTGGCCTTTGGCTCACTTTCCCTGGCCTTCAGAGTTCCCACCATTGACACACCCTAAGCAAGACTGGGAACTGCAGTCGTTTTATGATTCCAGTAATTCATTTTGTTTCTAATCTCTTCCTCCTTTCCTCCTGCCTTGTATAACATGGGTTTTCAGTAAATGCTTGAACTTATGAATGAATTAATGGGATCTAGGATTTTGAAGATGTTTTTCATTTGTTGAACCAAATGCATTCCCATAAAGGAAGTGACCACCTTCCTACATATCAGTTAAGATCAGACCTGGGACTTTACCTAATCTGTGGGTCAGTCTTTACAGCAAAGTCTGCTGTGTATCTCCTCATGCATCATCTTTCAACATGGACATTCCTAGAATTATGCTCTGCAAAACTAACTTTATTTGACAAATCTTCATGGTGGAGCTGTTAAAATAAGGTGTTCCATGAACCACCCCAGAGGAGCAAGGTCAGTCTACTAGACATAGACACACATGTGTTAAACAGAGACATAGACATGATGGAGTGGAAGCACCCAGAAAAGAGAGAACAATTCTGATGGGGTAGGGTAAAACAGTCAATGGGGATTAGAGTGGACTTCATCAGGGAACTGGAACAAAATATCAACCTCTTCTATACTAAAATTTAAAACACCCTTAAGAGAAAGTTTTCTAGGCAATTTAGTGCTTTAACTTCTATGCATACCCATCAGGGATACCCTAAAAATGTGTTTGGAAGAGCCAACGTTGCACTGAGTACTATTGTAATTTTTATATATTTTATATCATATATTTTGGAGAATGAATTCATTACATCAGGCACATCATTCATACAAAGTGAGAAATAAAACTAGAAAGGGAAACGGGGCCCAGAGGACTCAAATGCTAGCCTCTCCTTCATGCACTCAATGACACTGTGGTTAAGAAGGAAGACACCATGGTGTCAGCAGTTATAAAGATCAACCTTGTCTTCCTCTCCTGCTGGCTGAATGACACTGGGGAAAGCAAGGTTTCTCTCTAGGCCTCAGTTTATCTGTAAAACAGGATAATAATGGAACCTACCCGATAGAGTTAATCATAAGAATTAAAGAAGCTAGCACATATAAAATACTTAATTAGTTCCTGGTACTAAGCAATCAATAAAGGCTGCAGCAATAACAACCACAGCAGGAAGAGAAGGAAGATGAATCGAAAGTGATGATGGTGACGATTAGCTTTGGATTTCAATGAAGTGAGTTGCAATCCTAACCTGATACTCAGCAACCATGAGATGATTGCTTTACTTCAGTCTCCACTTGTACCTTTGTCCAAACTTCTTAAAGTTACTGTGAGAACTTAATGACAGGTGTCTGGGACAAACTGCTCACGATCGGTAAGTCTGCCTTAAAGAACCACAGACATACACTCTTCTGTGAAAGAGAGCCTTTCCCTGTGCCTTCCTGGCAGTCAGTGAGACAATCACCAAAGGGCAGCACCTTAGATAAAAGTCTGGCAGATCTCATGTGGCATGGCAGTTCCTCCCACCTCTGGGCTGTGTCCCAGCAACTTTCCTGGAGGGAGCTATAGCAAATCCTCAAAGGCAAGAGGGCATGAGTACCCTTGTGCCCTTCTCTACAGTCTTTGATACAGAAGGAAGGAAGGGGCCAAGGGGCAGGTGGCTGGAGAGAGCTAGGTCACCTTGATATGGAGAAAGGAAGGCATAATATACAGGCTGGTGCCCAAAAAGAAAGGAGAGCAGGGAACCAGGCAAGGGATGCCTCAGGAGGAAGGCACAGAGAGTCAACTTCACCTTTGCTAGGGATCCAGATTGTGGTGAAACAGACTGTGGACTTGGTCACTGCAGAAGGCTCTCCACTGCCACTCATCTGTGAAATGGGTCTGGATGTAGAAACCCAGCGATGAGCTGAGTGGTATGGGTCAGCAGTGAGCACACAACTTAATCAAGGGTCTGAAAGCAGCTGACAAATTACAGCATGATCTGTCTCAGAACTCGGCAAGTGTTTGTCCCTGAAAGAATCGATACCTGGAGGGAAAGGGACCCTATTTTTAGAAACTCCTGGATGGGTAATTTATTTCAAGTGAGTAGAGAGCTTATGTATATTGGCACCCTCACCAATGCAATGCATGGTGTATTTACACAAAGGCAGAAAACACTATCATTACTTCAAATCAATCTGCCCTTTTGAACAGCTATACCCTGAAACTCTAGGGATAAATTCACTCCTAGTATTATAAGCACTGCCCAGGAAAACATTTCCCATTTCCCATACTGCCTTCTACTTGTTCCACATTTCCAAACTTTTCCATGTAGATTCTACCTTCTGAGGCACGAGTCAGGCAGGGCAGGTGGTGGTAACCAGTGAGTAAACTGATTCTGAAGAGTTGATCACAGAATGAGTCAACCAGGAGTAGAATTAGAAACAGAGTTCTCCACATCTGCTGTGCCTTACCCATTATACTATAAAAGCTTGTACAACTGAAATGCCTTTAACAAACAGTGAAGAATATGTTTGATACTTAGCTACAAGTTCATTCCCCAGGAAGCACTATGAAGAACAGCGGTTCTGCAGTTGGACTTAGATTCAAATCTCACTCATGGTATGACCTTGGGAAGCCTCCCTTAACTTTAAGTCATGCATTTCCAAACTCTAAAGAGGGGGATGATGGAAGTTCTTGCTTCATACGATAATTGTAAACTTGAACACAAGTGTAAAGATCTCATCACAGGCAATGACATAAGATATGGTAAATGCTATTTATTTTGCTTTATTAGCTACTATTTGCATAGCATTTTTAGAATAGCAAATGAGCTGAAACAATGTAACTATTCTATAGTGAAATACTTACAGGTAATAGGGCACATTCACACAATAGGTTTCTGTTTGGGTCTTAATAGACAAAAGTTGTAGCATGTAAAAATGCGCAAGATAGAGGAGCACTAACTCATTTTTGAAATGCATAAATGTATCTATGCATGCAGATGTGTGAACATGTCTTTTAACACCCTAGAAGTATTATATTTACATAAGCATATGACCTGTGGCTCTCTCTAGGAAGTGTGATTTATGACCCCTTCATTTTGATCATCTGTTTTTGTGCTGCCTAATGTATTAGCCACTGGCCACATGTAACTATTTGACTTTAATTAAAATTAAATTTGAAAACTAATTCCTGGGTCCAACTGCCAAGCTTCAAGTGCTCAATAGCCACATGTGCCTGGCGGCTCCATGTTGGACAGCATAGCCTTAGAATGTGTCCATGATTGGAGTAGGTTCTATTGGACAGTACTGGGCTGGGGACTCGAACCCCAGCCTGCCTGAGAAATGCAGTCAGTGCAGCAGCCCTCCTCAGCTCTGCACCCATCTTTCCATTCATATCTACTTTCTCCTCCTTAATTAGGATTTAACTCTGCTTCCTACATGTTGCCACTGTCACCGTGTCAAAGTGGAGGAATCACCTTAGTCACGATGGTTCTAGCAGTGATTAGCTCTCTGGATGATTCTATTAAGACTAAATCAGTGGGACTTAATAACCTCAGAGTTCTGTCTCTCTCAGGACCTGCTGTTCCAACCAGAGCACTTCTGCAATACCATCGTGTGTGAGAAACCCAACAACCACCTCAACAAATTCAAGGGTTACATGTAAGTATCTAGTGCCTCTGCTCTGCTAGCAAATGGCTCCTCTGCAGCGAGGAAATGTGTATTCTTGCAATGACCAAACAGATATGCATCTGGATCCTGAGGAAGTTTTTTTTTTTTTTTTTAATCATAAAGGAGGAGGACTAGAGAGGTGTAAGTTGGATTCTTTTTTTCTGAGTGACATGCATTAAATGTCAAGGTGAAATTCACCAGAAGTTTATTTAGAACCTTAGTGAAATAACATCACAATGAAGATCATGCTCTGATTCAGGGGAGGCAAGGATGATTTAACTAAGATGGATTATAGGTAAGAATAGAGACCTCAGAATTTGACAGACCTGGGCTTAGAATTGGAGTTCTCCCATTATAAGCTGTGTGAGCTTGGACAAATGAATTAACCTTCGTGAACTCTGCTTTCCACATCTGTAAAGTTAACATATGTGTCATAGGACTTTTCCAAGAATTAAGTTATCATTTTTAAGGACCTCAGCATAGCGACTGGCAAAGCATAAATGCTCATTTAATGGTATGCTGCAGCTGCAGTTATTCGTACTCTTCCACTTGGGTTCAGCCTAAGAATTTTACTGTAATTCTGCATCCACATCAGACTACTGCTCTTTCTGGAAAATAAGAGCAATAGCAACAAGTGTGAGTACTTACTCTTCTACAATGCTCTAACTGTTCTTAGAGTGCTCCACATGATGGTTAACCTTCCCAGCAACCCAAGGAAGCAGGTGTCATGATCCCCATTTTTCAGATGGGGAAACTGATGAACTAAGACTTCAAGATGCAACAAAGATTCAAGCAGGTACAAGACAAAGCCAGGACTTAAATGTGGGTCTCTGGACTCCAATCTTGACGTGTTCCCACTGCCCTGCTTCACAGAATCATGCCAAACTCCTACCGATAGGCCTGGAATGAGCTTGGGAAGATTTCTTGCAGCTCAGAGTCTGTGCTTCCCTCTGTCTGTACTTCCTCAGGCTGTCTGGGATGTCAAAAGGAGGAATGTGGGAAGTGAAAATATTAAGAACAGTGCAGGAGAAACAGTAGCTTTTATGGCAAATTTCTTTTCAAACAGGAAGGGCTGGTGGAGACAGGCAGGGAAAGGTATGAGCTGGGCACCAGGAGGACTTCATTGCAGGCATCTGGCAAGGTAGAGCTTGTCACCTTTCCTGGCAAGCAATGTACTCCTCGCACCAGAGGTTTGTGAATTTAGTTCATCTCAAGTCATTTTCTTTCCCATAGAGAACAGCCTCATGGATGGGTTTCTATCTGTGGCCTTGTCTCCTTCAAATGCCTTCTGTCCAGATGGCCGCCTCCACTTTCAACCTAGGCTCTGGCCCATCTTATTCAGAGAGATTTCAGGACAGAATTGCCCCAGCTCCACTCAACCCCCAATGCCTCCTTTTCCTGGTTGCTGCTGCCAGAGAGCTGCTCTCCCCACCTGCCTGGGCTTCGTGGAGGATCTTGAAAGCCCACTGGTCAGTCCCATGGACAATGGAGGATTCTTGACGTGGTCCTGCATCCTGGCCATGCTAGGCAAGGAGAATGACCTCAAGCCCAGCACCCACCGATGGTTTGTACCGTCTTCCTGAGAAAACCCACTGGTCTGATGCCTCTGGGTTTCCCCCAGAAGCTTCTGTGGATCTCTTTAAGAGTTCCCTGTGACTGCACAGGTCAGCTAGAAGATGAACAGTTTTTATTGATCTAGTAGAAGATTAAAGATGTCAAATTTGAAAATGCAATTTTTGATCAAAAGAATCTATAGAGCAGTGGTTCTCAATCAAGAACAATCTCCCTCTCCCCGAGCCAGGGGACACTTGGGAATATCTGGAGGCATTTTTCATTGTCACAACTGGGGAGATGTGTCACTAGCATCTTGTGAGTTGGGGCCAGGGATGCTTCCCAACATCTACAGTTCACAAGACAGCCCCCACCACACTGAATCACTCAGCCCAAAATGTTCATAGTACCAAGATTGAGAAGTCCCTGAGTCCTTTCCATAGAGCATCCCTGGAAATAAAGAGCACTCAATAAAGCAGCAGTTATGAGATAGCTATTCCTTTTCTACTGTCCTTTGGTGGGGGGAGGGGAGGAGAACATTATTACTAGAAGTAGACACTTCTATGTTATGGTATCGCCTCAGAGCATCATAAATATGTTCCTTAAACCACAAGCTGCTGAAAGACACATTAATTAGCCTGAGAATCAATCCACATGCACCCCTTCTTCCTTGATAAAGAAAAGGAGCAACCATGGGCCCTAAAAGTCATTATTAGACCACCTTTGTGATTTTTGCATCATATTCATCAAAATCTGTACTTTTTCCTACCAAATTTATAATTGCTTTATTATTTGGGAGGGTTGGCACTAGGAATTGAACTCAGGGGTACTCGACCACTAAGCCACATCCCCAGCTCTATTTTGTATTTATTTGGAGACAGGGTCTCACTGTGTTGCTTAGGGCCTCGCTAAATTGCTAAGGCTGGCTTTGAACTCACGATCCTCTTGCCTCAGCCTGCCAAAGTGCTGGGGTTACAGGCGTGCACCACTGCACCCAGCTATAATTGCTTTATTTTTAATATTTATTTCAAAAGGAAAATTATTGATTAGATTTTTGGAAAACCAGTATGACTTGCTGTACATAGAAGACCATAGTAAGAATGCACATGGTGACATCAAAATCATTATTGTTATATTTAATTAAAGATTATTTGCCATAAGCCTCCTCTGATGTTTAAAAAAAAAAAAAAAAAAAAAAAACAGGAAGAGCAAGTGGTAGAATAGGTTAATACTCCAACCTGAAATGAGTTCATCCTCCTTGACAGATTCACAGAATCAAAAGTAGAAACAATGCTCTGATTCAGCATCAGATAAGTGGGTGGCACTTTGAGAACCCCAGAGTAGTGATAATCACATTAGGGTTGGTATCTGCAACCTGAATTCCCAAGTCCTCAGATGTCCCATGCACTAGGTGTGTGGCCTTGGAAAAATGTTCAGCCTTCTGAGCTTCAGTTTCTTCATGAGCAAAAATAATCAGCCTGCTAGCTTTCCAGAGCTGTAAAGAGTCAAATAAAATCATGTAAGTGAATATAGTTATAAACACAGCAAGGAGTTATTAGCATTAAAAGGCACGCCGGGTGGCAGCCGAGCACTCAGGAGCCCAACCTCCTAAGAGTAAATCCCACTCTGCCACTGACTAGCTCCAAGAACTCGCCTGTTTTCCTGTCTGTGAGGTGGGTATGATAATATTGCCCTAGCCTGTTCCGAGGCTTAGTTAACACATGGAAAAGACTTGTAAGCAGATGTAGAGAAATGAAATACTGAAGAACCATTAGGCGAGAAAGCTTGAAGAGTCTGAACTATTCTTTTTCTCCTCTCCTCAATGTCTCTGGAGCATTAAAGTTGGTGAAAATCTCCAAGGAAAGGCATGGCAATAAACTAAGGACTAGAACCCAGCACCTAATGTAATCAGTCGGACTCAGAAGTTTCTAGTGTGAGTTGGAAAATGCAATGGTCCCTGAGGCTGCAGAAGGAAGAGATTTTATCTCCTTGCTAAGAAGCTTCCCCCAGTAAAATGGGCAAACAGCGATTAACCACTGCCTGTTAGTTCTGTTTATTTTGTGGGAGTCCGAGGGGGGGAAGGATAGGACAAGAGAGAGTCCTAATGCTTCTCAGAATGAGAAGAGGCGGCAACTGCCCTTCCTTACCCATCTACTGGTAAAACAGGACCTATCTAGTGTCAATAATGCACTTGGACGTCCAGCTTGGGCAGTTCTGGTCCCCAGCAGCAGCAAGCATGTATGTGTGGATGTTGTGAAAGGCGCACCACAGCAGGCCTTGTAGGGGAGTAAATGAGGATTTCCTCAAGGGGGGTAACTCCACTCTGATGCTCCAGCCCCCACCCAGGCCTAGGAACAATGATGCATTGCCCTTGAACCTGCAGGAGATTGGATTCCCAGTTACTACTGCACTCTGAAAATGAGGGAGGAGGAGGATTAGATCTGCCGCCAAACCATCCCTGTCTCTCCTTTGTCATCCCCAGGGAGCATCCTGACCAGACCAGGACTGGCTTCGGCAGTGAGAGTCTTCTGCTTCGAGGCTGCACCATTAGAAACACGGAGATGGCCGTTGGCATTGTCATCTATGCAGGTGAGTACCCTTGGGCCTTCCTGTTGTCCAGCGTTGTCTTTATTCTCCCTCCTCCATCCTTCCCCTCCAAATCCACGTTCGTTCAATGAGAACTCACAGAAGTTCAAAGGAGTAGCGTCACATTACGTCCCATTTCTCACGTAAGCAAACTGAGGCTGGGATCACACCCACTCACTCAGTCCACAGGAGACAATGAGAATCCAAACTAATCTCACTCACCTGAAGCAGAGAGCATCACACTCATCCACCCAGTGGATTGGTGACAAGAACTAAAGGGGGGGTAAAGAGTGACTATCTTGTGACTGTCTTCTTGGGCCTGTAGAATAACCTCACCAAACTTAACAGCTTCATCTTTGATGCCCTGATTTCCTCATTTGTACACTGAGAAGAATACTTGTATCTGCTCTGGAGAACTCAAGAGGATCAGATCACCCAATACATGAAAGGCACCTAGCACTCTCTCTAGCAAAGTGAGGGCTCAGTGGGCTTTAATTATGGGTTTTGTAGTTACGTTTTTTACTGTTATCTTTATTCATTTTATGGCTTCAGATATGAGAACTCTATTAGTCCATTTTCACTACTATAATGAAATACCTGATGCATGCTAACTTTATGATGAAAAGAGGTTTATTTAATTCACTTTGAGGGGTTTGAAGGCATGGCTCTGGCATTGGCTCAGCTCCATTTTAGGGGAATAAATGACATCCAAACCATAGCAGGGAACACACTCTCCTTTCCACTTTAATTCTGCTTCTCAATGACAAAGGGGTGACAGCAGCACTTTTCCCAGAGTAACTTAAAGTCTCAGAGGACAGTCTTGTGAGTTAGGTGCAAGGTAGGTGCTCAGTAAATTTCAATTGTTATATGAACAACTAAAGACATCTTCCTCTGTAGAGGAAACAGTCTTTCTGGAGAGTCTTCAATTCACTAGAAGCATCTTCCATTCCCTGGGATACCTTGGAGTATATTGCTATTTTTATTTTGTTGGTTTCGTTCATTTTGTTCTGAGTAGAACTCCGTATTGATAGGCATGAAAGAGAGACATAAATATCCATCTACTCTAGGATTCACTTTTTAGGGTTGTCAAAGGAAAACAGATCTTTTAAGAAAGAATGTCACTAGTTACCTAGCTTTTCCTAATGTTGGGGAGAGGAGTGTGTTTTTCAGTTCAGGTAACTTCTTTCAAGGCTCTGTAGCAATGAAGTTCACCACCATGTGCTATACCTTGACTCTCCAGTAATCTCTGCCCCCAGAAAACAGAGAAAAGCCACACAGGTGTAGAGCTATGCTTCTCTGCCTGAGTAAAAACAAAGAACCACTAAATGATAGGAGTGATAGGTAACCTTTGGAAGGGAATTTAACTTTGAGCTTGGGTAGCCAGGCAGCCTGGGGATAAAATCCACTGTGTTTTGCATGTTCGTGTGATTTGGTGAAATTTTCTATGCAAGAGGAACTGATAGTTCCTACCTTGGAACTAAAGATCAAAGGAAGTTATCTGTGAAAAAGCCTGAAAAGTACCTAGAATGAATTTTAAAAAGTGAGCAAAAATGATGCTCATTATTCGGAGTATATCTATAGCAGAGGCTCTCAACCTGGGAGCGACTGATGTTCAGTTGGTTGACATTTTTTGCAGTGAGGGGTTCTCTTGTGAAGTGCTGAGTGACATCCCTTGTCTCCACCCAGTATAGCCATTAGCCCCACCCCAGTCCCAAGTTAGGATAGTCAAAAAGTTCTCCTTCATTGCCAAATGTCTCCTGGGGAATAAAATTTACCACTGATTGAGAATAACTAGTCCAGAGTTACCTTTTCTCTCTTGAAACTGTCAACAGACACACCGGAGGTCATCAGAGCCCAAAAACTCAAGTAAGTTGAGCTTTCCAGAAGGAAGAGACCCAGTGTGGAGCTGTGTGCTCATCACTGCAGACATTTTTAAAGCCCCTACTGTGGGCTAGGAACTAGTTTAGGTACTTGATCTATATTCATTCACAACCCCACACCAAATGTACGCATGATCATTATCTCCCATTTTACCAATAAAGAATTGAGGAGCAAAGGAATTCATTGGCCTAAAGTCACATGTCTTCTGAGATTAACTCCCTGTAACCCAAGGTTCTGACTCTCGAGCCCATGTCCTCATCACGATACCACATTGCCTCCCTTTGTACCCAACTCTAGTCAAAATAACAGAGGGTTCTCAGCAGGTGAGGAGCAGGTGGGCAAAGAGCATGGTCCCAGGACCCCCTGCACATGCTGAGCCTGAGGCCAGTGGAAAGCAGTGCATGCAGTGGGCCTGTGCTCCTCATCTTCCAGAACTCCTCCCATGCATAGCCACTTGAATCTAATTTTATAAACCTGGGATTTGGTCACTCCTACTGTTCTCTGGCTGCTTTATATCCACAAGGCAACCAGGTAAACAGCGCTGAAGCCATTTGCTTCTGGACCTGATGTATTTGTTTTCATTAATTTTGCACAGAAAACATGTGACTGCCATTTTTAAATTTGACCACTGAGGAATACATCTTAGTAATTAAAATCCAGCAACCCAGAGGGGAGGCTCCGTTCCCAGGCAACATCTCAGGTTGACTCTTAGCTCTCCACTGTGTGACTTTGGGTACCAGAGGTTGGTGGAAGGGGACACAGATTGGGACTCAGAATCCGGACTTTCCCATGGTGACTTAGATGTCAATTTATTCTCTCTCTTTGGGCAGATCCATTCCACTTTCTGGTTATCCCCTTTTCCCAACTAGAAATGGGGATAACCAGAAGAGATAGTCTTCAAATTTTGTCATCCTTTGTGAATAAAACTTTATGCAGATGTCCAAGATAGGGGTGAGGCTACTCAGAGTCAATGCTGGGATTATGGCTTTTGGTCCCTATTACTGTCACACAGAAAACACCAACCCGTCAAGCACAACCAAAAAGGAAAATACAGAAACTGCTGGCCCCGGGCACTGTCCTACCACAGAGTCTTTGTATAGCACAGAGTCTCACGCCTAGAACTTTTTTCTCCCCCCCTGAAATGTCATCTCTTTGGAGAAGCTTTCTCTGACCATGCTATCTAATGGCATCCCTTACCTGCCTCAGCGCTTTGATTACTGCTTTTATTTATTTTATGGGACTAGTTAATAACTGGTATCTCTTATTCATTTCTTTGTATGACTTCACCAGAATGGGAACACTTTGTCTTACCATAATAGCCAGAACAGTGCCTCTGGGCAATTAGAAAAAGACAGCCCTTCCTAAAGTTAGTGTACTTTCATCTGCCAGAAGTTTGTCCTACTAACCTTACAAGTCTCTGACTACAAAATAAGGGGTATCCAGACAGCTGTGCCTGGCATGTAGGGGATGCTTAGTGAATACTTGCTGGTACATTGGTGAGGCCTTTTCACCCATCCTCAGCCACCTCCCCGAGGCAGGACAGGCTCCGCTAGCAAGTGAAACCTTTGTTTTATCCCAAGCTCTTATGAGGAGAGCTGAGGGTATGATCCAGGGCAGAGGCAGTCAAGGGACTGATTTTCTCATTCCTCTTAAAGGCCATGATACAAAAGCCATGCTGAACAACAGTGGCCCCCGGTACAAACGCAGCAAGATTGAGCGGCGCATGAACACAGACATCTTCTTCTGCATCGGGCTTCTCTTCCTCATGTGTCTCATTGGAGCTGTAGGTATGGAATGATCTGGGGGCAGAGACACAGTAATCTATTTCTTTGAGCAAGTTGCTTCTGAGCCTGTTTCCTCATCTATAAAATAGGGCTAAGGGAAAAAAAACTATGCTGCCTACTTAAACAGGATGCAAAAGAAATGAAAATGCAGGCGTCTTCTGAAAGTACTGTGTGCTCATAAAATATTGGGGATATCATGTATTGGTTCACAAAATATTTATGGAACCCAGGTGCACTCTGGGTGTGACAGGCTTTCAAGGTGAGTTGGCCACAGGACTAGGCCTCCAGGGCTCATATCTAGCATGAAGGAGTCAAACATGAACAGGACCACTGGTCCAATCTGCCCCCTTTGGTGAGGGCTGCACACGGGTACTGCATTCATTTCCTATTGCTGATGCAAAAAATGAACCACCCAAAAGCATCAAAATAGCACAGATTTATTCTTCTACAGTGCTGGAGGTCAGAAGTCCAGAATCAGTTTTGCTGGGCTCGGATCAGCAGGTTTGGTTCCTTTTAGAGGCTGAGGGAAGAATTTATTCCTTGGGTCTTGGCTCTTTCAGCTTCCAGTGGCTGGCTGTGTTCCTTGGTTTGTGGCCACTTTCTCCATCTTCAAATCACACCTCTCCAATCTCATGTCCCCCTCTCATCAGGAGCAGTATCTCCCTCCTTTATAAGGATACTTGTAATTACATCCCTGAACCCACCTGGGTGACACACCATACTCACTCTAGCTCAAATCCCATGACTTAATCACATCTGCAGAGTCCCTTTTGCCATCTAGGATAGCGTATTCACAGGGCCTGGGGATTAGGCTGTATATTATGGTGGGGGACATCATTCAGCCTAAAGCAGGTGTTATGAGAACACCAATGAGAGTTGCCTGTCTTGAAGAGGCAGCTGCTTGAGCTGACTCGCAAATGGAGTAGGCTCGCTGGAGGAGGTAGACAACAGAGGCCAGTTTAGGGGTAGGATGGGGTGGTCAGCTGTGTGGAAAGAAAAGGGGGGGGCTACAATAGCTTCATGGACAACACCTGGAAGAATGAGAATCACCACAGGCAGGGAAGCAGTTGGCTGTTTGGCGTGGCAAGAGCAAGGCTCAGAACAGAGACCAAATCCAAACCAAGCTATGGCCAAGTTCAAGAGCGATCTGGAGTCTTTAAGTTGATTAAGTTGAAATCTAATAGTGATACTTGGGATCCTAAAGGAGACCTGAAAGAACCAGAGATGATCATGAGGAAGAACTTGTGGGCTGCATGGAGACCCCACTGCCAAACCCAACCCAATGAGAGAGATGGTGTTTGCTCTCTGCCTGCCTTAGAAAATGTAACCACTGCTTTTGTTGAGTAGTGTCTGAAAGATGACAAACTTCCCTGGGTTCAGATCCAGTGTACCACCACAGTGAGACAAGGGGGTTTAGTCTTGGGGTGGCCTGGAGTTTTCAATAAATACATTTCCCAAGTATGTCTAGTAGCACTCCATGCAAGGGTGGCTCATGGCTGCAAGGAGAGCACCTGGGGACAGGCACCTGCTCATGTGGCCACCTCTGTGCCCTTAGAGCCCTGCAGGTCTCTGCCTTGGGACAGGTTTTTTCAAGGCTTGTCAGCACTGAAAGGACATTTGAGATCATCTCACTGTATCTCCAGAGAAAGGAAATTAATGATTAAAAGGCCGTACAGCAAGATAAGGCACAGGCGACCCAGCTCAGCTTGGCAGATTCCCAAAACAATAAATGGAGAAAGATAAAGAAGGAGAGGGTGAAATTCTGAGAATAATAGCTCCCATACAGCACAACAATGTTGGTGCCTCATTAAAGCACAGCCCTGCAGGAGCTGAGCGCTCCCTAGTGAAGAGGAGCATCATTGGAGGGTTCCTGACCACAGATCTACTTGGGTTTTCTAGGGGTGCTGGTTTTTAATTTAATTGTAGTTAGACACAATACCTTTCTTTATATATGGTGCTGAGGATTGAACCCAGTGCCTCAAACATGCTAGGCAAGCACCCTACCCCTGAGCCACAACCCCAGTTCACTGTTTCTTCTTTCTTTGCTCCAACTGCCCTTCATGGCCTCTTTGACACATCCTGCACACTTACCCTTGCCCAGGCTCCAGGACCCCTCACATTCTCCTCCTCCTGGCACCCTTTTTCTGGCTTCTCCTGTGTTCTCATCTTGCTCCTATAAAGGCCAGAGACCCTTACTCTGTGCCACCTCATTTGCTCCATAGTATCACCCTCAAACAGCACCATGTCCATAAGTCTCCTTCCTTCTGCCATGTGCGGTGGCATCTGGCCCATCCTCCTGGACAATGACGCATCATTGGGCAGAGCATTCCCCAAAATTCCTGCAGGTCTTACCCTGGAGCTGAGAGCTTTATACACGTTAGGTTATAATAACCCTATAGTTGGGTATTATTACTGAGTACTTCTGATTCCTCTGATGATCAGAGATTTTTAGAAAGCCCTGTTACAGGTGGTAGAAACGCTTCACCTTTGTGGGCCTCCCACATGGGTGTTGGCATCCCCTTTGCAGATAAGGAAGCAGTATAGCCGCTATGGGCTCTCGGGGCACACAGCACCCCCAATGCTGCAATATGTCCTTTTACATCAGGTTCTTGGTAGGGAACTGAAGAACCAAGACAGACTCCTTGAATCAATAAGCATTGGCTAAACGAGGTGTGAATGGGCTAACAGAAAGATGGGTAGATGAGAAATGAAGGAAGATCAAGACTCCCAGCCACACACTTTCCCCCACACAACTAAAAGGAACACCTGTCCTCCTCCCTGTGTCCAACCCCTCTGTAACACATCTTCATCAGAACATGAATAATCCCCATACTGATCTCCTCTGGTAAAACAGACCTAACAGCGATCATGCAATCAAGGGATTGAAATGTAGGGTATGTGAAGACCGTGTTAGAGAGGGAAGCGCCCCAGACATGCAGGCCTGTGTTGTGTGGAATGAGGGTGGAATGAGGGTGGAATGAGGGTGGGCTCCTCCCAAGCCCTCCCATTTCCAGGAATAGGTCAAGAGCTGATATAATTGACCAATTTCAGGATTAAATGCAGACTCTGTCTCACCTACGGCTTTGCTTCATCTCAGGTCACGGCCTCTGGAATGGGAACTTTAAGGATTACCCTCCCTTCGATGTGCCAGATGCCGATGGCCACTTCCTTCCCCTTGCTCTTGGGGGCTTCTACATGTTCCTCACCATGATCATCCTGCTCCAGGTAGAGAGGTTCTCTAATCCCTACCACTCTGCAAAATAAACAAAGGTCAGTGCTGCCCCTAGAGAGAAGTAACTGGACGAGGTGAGGAAGTGGCTATTGTTTTCTTGTGAGGCTTTGAAAATATTGGCTTTGAGGTCATTTCAGAGCATCCCTGGTTTGTGGAGGGAGGCTGGTCCCTCAGATAATGGCTGCAGGAAAGTGTTTATCAGGCGTTTCTATTAAGAGTAGGATTGCAACAGTGACCCACACACGCCTGTCTCTTTGGCACTCAGAACAGACAAAACACTAATGAGCTAGGAACAGAAGAAGAAAAAGTAGCTCCAAGCCACAGAGAACTCCCCAGCCCTGAGCATCGAGAAAGAAGGGAAACAGGAGTTGGCACCTTAGTGTCTAATAGATGGAGAAGGAAAGGGGCAAAATGTGAGAAAGAAAACAGAACCAACCAAATGTGAGGCATTTAGGGATAAAGAGATAAATTTTAAAAAGTCTTCTTACTCAGAAAGAAAATGTGGTCAATGAGAAGAGAGAAGTTGGAGTTGTCTTTGGTGAGGTTCCACTAGGTTAGATTTCTTATGCTATTTGAAGGTGTTTTTGTGGCCCTTTGATGAATCCCTTCTTTTTGGGGAGGTGGGTACTGGGGATTGAACTCAGGGGCACTTGACCACTAAGCCACTTCCCCAGCCCTGTTTTGTATTTTATTTAGAGACAGGGTCTCACTGAGTTGCTTAGCACCTCGCTTTTGCTGAAACTGGCTTTGAACTCGTGACCCTCCACTGTCCCGAGTAGCTGGGATTACAGGCGTGCACCACTGCATCCCAGCTGATGAAGCACTTTTAGTCATCTTCTTATCTAGGAGAGTAATCCTTTTGAAAAGTGAACAGAGCACACCTGTCCTCTGCAGAGTCTGCCAGTAATTTCATATCTGCTCAAGGTGAAATCCAAAGTCCTTGAGCATGGCCAACAGGGCCAAGTGATCTGGACTCTCTCTCTCTGAACCTACCTCTCTCTTCCCCATGCATATATAAGGCCAGCTCATTATTACCCATCAAACACCCAACCCAGCTACCCCACCCAGACTTCTCCTTCCACAGATAACCTCACAGTCTGTAAGAGTCCCTCCCACTCCTCACTCTCTACCATCTGTTTTCCTCTATTCTCCATCATAAGACTTACAACCACCCAATATGTCTTTATTGGTTCGTTTCATGTCATGGAAATGTGAATTCTTTAAGGAATTTGGTTCAGATGCCTCCCATTTCCAAGACTTAGAACAGCATCCAACACAGAACAAGCACTGGATAAATATTAGGTGTTGAATTAGTGGAGAGTAATCAACAGTGGGTCTGAGTACCTGTAAAAATGGGTGTTGGCCCTGCATGGTCTAGAGTCTAAGAGGGCTCGGGGAATACTGGACAGAGGCACCAGGCTTCCTCACTTGCTTTCAGCCCAGTCATTAAAAACCAATGGTGGGCTGGGGCTGTAGCTCAGTGGTAGAGCGCTTGCCTAGCATGCGTGAGGCACTGGGTTCGATCCTCAGCACCACATATAAATAATAAATGAATAAAATAAAGATCCATAAACAACTTAAAAAAAAAACCAATGCTGAAGCCAGGTGCAGTGGTGCATACCTGTAATCCCAGCACTTTGGGAGGCTGAGACAGAATTGTGAGTTCAAAGCCAGCCTCAGCAATGGTGAGGCACTAAGCAACTCAGACCCTGTTTCTACATAAAACACAAAATAGGGCTGGAGATGTGGCTCAGTGGTTGAGTACCCCTGAGTTCAATCCCCAGTACTAAAAAAAAAAAAAAAAAAAAATGGTGAGGGCTTACCTCCTCCCAGGCATCCCAGGTTGAAGAAAACACACCTCCTTCACAGATTCCCCTGAGAATTCCAGGGGAGGTGTAAAGTCACTGACCTTCAATTTCTCAGATGAAGAACATCCTGCGAGCTGACCTCAGCTTTCTGTCAAATGCCTTGGCTACCTACCAGTGTGGGTCTGGAGGTAGGGAACCCTCCTGGTTTCTGCCACAGTGGGCGTCCCTCTCCCCTCAGGTGCTGATCCCGATCTCATTGTACGTGTCCATTGAGCTGGTAAAGCTGGGGCAAGTATTCTTCCTGCACAATGACCTTGACCTCTACGATGAGGAGACCGATCTGTCCATTCAGTGTCGAGCCCTCAACATCACCGAGGATCTGGGCCAGATCCAGTACATCTTCTCCGACAAGACAGGGACGCTAACCGAGAACAAGATGGTGTTCCGACGCTGTTCCATCATGGGCAGAGAGTATTGTCACCAAGAAAATGGTACGAGGGCTGCCCAGGGCCTCCCTCCCCCTCTAAAAGGAAACATTTCCTAAGTTAAGGAGACTCAAAAGACATGAGCTGGCTACCCACAGAGGCTGTGTGGCGTTTGGGCGAGTTGCAGCCTGTATCTTATGGTCTTCCCTATGACACCTCAGGGCTCTTCTTATCTCCTATAAACTTTCATGTGTTCACAAAGGCTAAATATGATCCCTCGTGTAGGAACCCTCTAGTCAATCTTTGGTGACAGTTCCAACACAGCCTGTTTAGGTCAGGCAGGGAGTGGGGACATGTCCCAGTGGTTTGCCTGTCATCAGGAAAGCTTTAAGAATTTCTCAGGTCACTTCACCTAATGTGTCAGAACAAGTCTAAATCTAGACACATGGTCATATTTGACATATCTAGAAAATTCTTTACCTGCTAACCTATTTTGAAGAAAATCTCTTAGACTTTGAGGCAACCATGTTTTTGGTTAGGAGATAAGGTTGTAAGACGCCAAGAGTATTATCTGAGTTGACAGTATCCCATAAAACATTCTCAGCCACCCTCACACACCACCACACACACACTTTCTAAGAAGAGAGATCATCAGGAGAGCAGCGTTCATCCTTTTGTTTGGGAGGCATGGAGAGAGAAAGAAAGATGCTATAGGCAGCCATAGCCCCTTTTGATGGTGAGTTCACCATTTACATGGGAACTTCTGATCTCTTTTTACTAACTTCTACTAGTAACCAGTATTTATGGTATGCTAATCACTTTCACACATTATGTCATTAAATCCTCTAAACAATCCTATGAGTTAGGTATTTTAAAAACCACTGAGGAAATAGAAACACTATTAAGTGTTA
Organism: Geosciurus inauris; assembly: GCA_004024805.1. Classification (NCBI taxonomy): domain Eukaryota; kingdom Metazoa; phylum Chordata; class Mammalia; order Rodentia; family Sciuridae; genus Geosciurus; species Geosciurus inauris. The sequence goes on along the minus strand of PVHX01008496.1, from coordinate 62,478 downwards.
ATAAACACTATTAAGTGTTAAGTCAAAGCTCAAAGTCACATAACCAGAAGGTAACAGAGACAGGATTTGAATCTGTGAGACTTGTATCCCTCTTTCCCAGGATCAGTAGCCCAGTTACCTGTTTTCCCCAGTAGCCTCCACCCTTCCAGGGCTCAACCCTTACCTGTAAAGTCTAGCATCCCCCCAGCTATGGCTCAGCCACAGTATAACAAGACTCTTTTCTTACAGCCAAGCGACTAGAGACCCCAAAGGAACTGGACTCAGACAGTGAAGAGTGGACCCAATACCGATGCCTGTCCTTCCCAGCCAGATGGACCCAGGGCACTGCCACAATGAGAAGCCAAGGAGGTGCCCAGCCTCTGAGGAGGTGCCATAGTGCCCGGGTGCCCATCCAGGGCCACTCTCGACAAAGGTCTGTAGGACGCTGTGACAGCTCACAGCCTCCTGTGGCCTTCAGCAGCTCCATAGTAAGTCCCTGTCTTTCCCCTTTGAATTACAAGTGTCCATGGTAGGAGATGAGTGAAAGACAAATGACTGTATAAACTCTGAAGAGCCCTAAAAACGATGGCCCTGTTGTTGAATGGATCCCACACAAGTGTTTTGTGAACATGTACATTTCTTGTTCATTTCAGATGTTCAATATTTAGAAATCAGGAGAGTTTATCTAAACATGTAGATGCTTCCTTCTCAAAAATGAAGTTGGAAAAACTCCCCACGTGATGTCAGCATTTCCTCATGGCAATCATTGGCTTGAGTCCAGGAATCAGATCACTTGGTCTGGGTACACAGTCTTCAGGTCGTTAGAGCTCCCTCGCTGTTCTGCTTATCCCCATCTCCAAGCTGAGAGCCAGCAGCTTGCTTCTTGGAGATCTTTTTCCAATTACACAATTAAGAGAAAAAAGAAACATGCATGGTGCCCGTGTTTCCATAAAGTAGAAAAACGAGATAAACTTAGGTCTTATGTGTCTGAAGCAAAATGAGAGAGTATGTTTTTTGGTAGAACAGTTAGGCTGTTTAAAACTACCAAGTCTGTGTCAAAACTACCCAGCCCACTTCACTCCCTTAGGTTAACTCTGGCCCCTATGGGCATTCAAGTTTGTGACTTTGGTCTGGGGCTTTTTACCTGTGGTTCCTTCACATCTGATCCATTAGAAGAGCCATTAGTCAACAACCAGGTAGAGAACAGAGATATGGCTTCCTTCCCCGCAAGTGCACAACATCCCTACAAGTCAGGGCCACAACCAGGGCCTTCTGACTCCTGTCCCTTTACTCCTTGTACCTTCTCTTTTTCCAGGGAACGTGAAAACATGTCTTCTGGAATCTTCTACATTTGTATATGTGTGTATATAACATTTTTGGCAAACATATATACCAATTGAAAATGCCATTTTTTTTTTACCTAATGTATAAAAATCCTTTTCCGTATGGCTACCTAGTTTTCACAGCGCAGGACTCTGTTTCCTGACCATGACAATGAAATGCGTGAGTCTATGTTCAGGGTTACTCCTCTAACTTTGGCCAAGTACAAAGTTGAGTCCGCTCTCTTGCATTATCGTCATGTACTGAAAAGCAACTTTAAAAGGTTAATACAAGAACAGTGTGTTAAACCAAGTGGTCCTCATAAGCATGCAAGAGAAGTGAAGGGAGCCAGAGAGGCCTTTGGGAGGACTGTTGTGGTTTTGTTCAATTTTGTTTCCATTTTTATCTTCCTAAGCGACGTAGCACCAGGACACATGCCATCATCCAATATTTCTCCTCTTGAATCCTGCCTCCTCTGAATGGCATGCTCTTCCCCAATTCTTCACCTGAATGTTTTTTTTTTTTTAAATGAATTTAGTGAATTCTCATTAGACATAGATTCTATATGTCATCGGGCACCTTCCGGTTATAGATACCACAGGCATCTCGTGCACATGAGAAAGAATGTCTCCCTCCCCTGAGGAACTAAGGAGAAAAAGGAATTTTTTGTTTTTTTCTTGGTGTGTGTATATAAACCAGTTTTCTTCTTGTTCAGCTCAAAAATCCCAATAGCCTAAACCAGGCTGAATGAATTTGATGCAGATCCCGTAGCTTATGGGCAACAGGAGGGACATACTAACCTGCACAGTATCTTTCCAGAACATGGACACAGTCATTCTGCCCTGGCTAGCACATTTCAAGGCCACCTTCTAAGTTCATTCAGGAGCAATGAGGAAGTTGCTGCATGAACTCAGGTGCAATTCTTGTTGCGTGGGCAAGTGAGGATGGTGACATGTTCACTTTATGAATAGCCAAGAATACTGTTGCACAGTCCGGTTGCTTGAAAGTAGTCTGGGGTTGATGGTAGAAAAGCATCCATGGTTAGCTGTCCAGGAGGGCAGCCAAGAAATGTAGGTTCTACTTTTAGCTCTACTTTTGGCTTGTTGTATAGCCTTAAACAACATATTAAACCTCTTGCTATCCTGATTTTGTCACCTGAAAATTCTTACCAGGCTTTTCTAAGAATCAAACAATGTAATGTTTGTGCCAACCTGGAGGGTGCCCTCTAGTTAAGAATCAGGCAACATCCCAGGTTTTCATCTCAGCTCCGCCATGAATTAGCTCTGCATCTCTGGTCAACTTGCTAAACTGGAAGCTTCAATCTTCTCATCATTGAAATACAAACAGTTGTTCTGGCTCAGGAGTTTATTTTAAGGATTTAATTCTTTTTGGTACCAGAGATTGAACTCAGGGGCACTTAACCACTGAGCCATATCCCCAACCCTTTTTTGTATTTAGAGACAGGGTCTCGCTAAGTTGCTGAGGCTGGCTTTGAACCCTCGGCCACCCAAGCCACTGGGATTACAGGCACGTGCCACCTCACCAGGCAAGGATTTCATTCTTAAGATCATTTTTCCCCCACTACATGGAATGGAACCCAGGGTCACTTTACCACTGAGCTACATCCCCAGTCCTTTTATTTTTCTTTTTTAATTTTGAGACAGGGTATTGCTATGTTGCTTAGGGCCTTACTAGGTTGCTAAGGCTGGCCTTGAACGTGCAATCACTGGGATTATAGGCCTGCACTAGCACTCCTGGTGAGATCTTACGTTTTAGACATAAGGATAACCAATAGATGCTTTGTTATTTATATTTTTTCTTTGCATCATCCCATCAACATTTTGAATGCTCTTTTTACAGGGAAGCTATCTGCCTTGGACAAATATTTGCATATCTGCCATTATAGAGGGGAAATGTAGAGTTTTCATAAAATACAAGGATTGAGCTCTCTCCCATAAGATTCTGCTGTATCTGGCCGAGACTGGGGCAGGAACATTCATATTCTCATTTCTGATGATGCTAATGGGCAGCCAAGAGTGAGGCCTCTTCTAAGCAGACCATTGCCCTACCAGGAAATAAGTCTTCATGTGACTGCTCCCACAGGTCCCTCATACAGCTTGGGAGGCCTTGTCAGAAGAGGGTGATTCATGCCTTAAAGGGCTCTCATGCTAATGTATGAAATATCTCTGGCTGCAGTCGGGTCGCTAAAGTAGTTCTAAAGACTTCTGTAGCAGCCCTCGGTGGCTCTCTGGGTGTCCACCCTGCCCATTTGTGGTAGGACTTTGAGTCTGCTCTTTTCCAATCTGCCTTTGGTCCCTTGCTCCACCTGCCCATCTGGCATCTGGTCTGATAATCTTTCTGAACCACCTGTCCTTTACTTTCCTTTCATGAGCTGAGTCAGAACTTGCCTCTGAAGCCCCCAGCATACCAGGTCTTAGCTGTGTTTTCTGCCACCTTCTCAAAAAGCCTGTCATTGGTTTTCCTAGTCTTTTGCTATTAAAAAAAAAAAAAGAGAGAGTCAATAGTAAAAACAACAACCAGAGATGGATTTTTTTTCTTTTACTATAAAAAAATAAGGAAGTATCAGTGATTATCTCCTAATTGCCTGCTATAAAATCTGTGACTGTAAGGTGGGTAATATACTTAGGGAAATGATAAGTTCTGAGCCAATGTTTAATAGTCCTGGCAGATGGAAAAGGAAATGCCTTGTCTTTTGTTTCTGGTCTGTAAGCAGCCAAGATTTCAGCAGAGTCCTCTTTAGAAGGGCCACTTGCAGAATGTTTTCCAGACCAAAGAATGTCTTCCTAGTCATGGCATTTGCACAGGGTCAGCGAGGCCCCTCCAGACTTCAGCGAGTGTGCTTCCTTCTGCTGGCACACTCCCCACCCCTCCAGGAGAATGCAGTAGGCAGGGAAAAACCTCTCTGCCTCTTTCCCTTAGTCTTGGCCCTCTCTCCTTCTTTGGAAAGATCCTGTAGCCCCCGAGTCTACTCCAGATCCGTGGAGCACCCCACAAGCCCACACTCCCTCTGTAAGGTTAGGTAAGTCCCGATTTTGTTGGCCAAGCACTTAAGTCTCCCAGGAGTGATGTGACCACACAGGGCAAGAACTGGTGACGCCCATCTCAGCTGTGTTTCCCTTGTCCCCCAGGACCCCAAATAGCCAACGCAACACTTCACAAGAGGTAGGGCCTGGCAAGATCTGCAGAACCCCCTTTTTGCTTGGCTATTGCAGTCTTTCTTGGACTTATGTCCCATTTGGGAGGAGCTGACCCTAGCAATCTGTGTGCTGCTTAAGTGAACATTTACTAACATTGGCCTTTCCCATTTCTTTATCCAAACTAAATGTCATCAAGGACAAACCTCAGCCAGAGAAAAAACATCACCACCCCAAACAAGATTTCAGCCTCTAGCTTCCCAGCAACAAAGCAAGTCTGTGTTCATGACATTAATACAACCATATGGTTATGTATTAAAAGGGAATCAGGGCTGGTGGTGCCACTCAGTGGTAGAGTACTTGCCTACCATACCCAAGGCCCTGGATTTAATCCCCGGTGACCACCAAAAAAAAGGGCAATCAAAGATCAAATGGAGGTAAGTCCATGTGCCTCCCTCCTCTGTCCCCACCACCCCCAAGAAACCATTATGAGTTTCCTGTATCCTTCTCAGAGAAGTATCCTATACAGACACACATGAGTGTGATGTATATAAGCTCATCCTTCATCTGGGTTAGGAAGCATATCATACCTAGTTCAGGACTTTGTCTTTCATTTTCTAAACCTAAGGAATATTGGAGAATATTTACTATGTGTAAGCATACAGGTAGACAGTCAATAGAGTGCTGCCTAATTCTTTTTTAATGACAGGTGCAATTTGTTCAATAGCTGAACCATTGTTGATACATGTATATGAATTTTTCTACGTTATTCATTCCTAGAGCATAATTGCTAAATTGGGAAGCATGTGTGTAATACCAGTTGAGACAACAACAAATAGAAGGGTCTCCTGATTCCCACCTCTGCCAAGTCTATGCATGGTCAGTGTCTACATTGCCTTAGAATAAATTTTATTTGGTCAGTCAATCAACAAACATTCAGTACACATTCACTCTGTGCCAAACACTGGGGATATAAAGACTAATGGAGAATTTTCCCCAATTTCAGAAGCTTATAAACCAATGAGGTAGCTGAAAGTATACCAGAAACTGCAGAATGATGTTCTCCATGCAGGGACCATAGGCATCGGGTGGCACTAGATTCAAGTCCCAGCAAATTATTGATGACTTTTGCAACCTTGGACAAATTACTTGACTGCAGTAAACTTCATGCCTCCTAATCAGCACTGCGGTGATAATTAGATAACGTATAAGAAAGCGTTTAGCAAAGGCCCTGACTCCGCTCTACATTCTCAGTAAAGGCACTCTAATGTCAATAGGACCCTGGAGTGTAAGCTCTGAGATCACCTTCCTCAAAGAGGGTTGGTGTGAGTTTTAGGTGTCACACAGTAGAAAGAAATTCAACCAGTTGAGGACCTGGTGGCCAGAAAGGTCTAACTTGAATATCTAGCGACCTTCCATGAATTTATATTTCTTTTCCTTCAGAGAAATGGACTGCCCAAAGAGCCAGTGGTGGGCAGAGGCACTGCTTTTATCTAAGTGCTCCAGGGGCCGAGTTCCTAAATGTTAATGGACCATAAGGAAACCACAGGGCTGGGGCAGAGGAACCATGAAGAACCTGGCCCTGCAGAGGCAGGTCTGTGGTGACTACATAAGATTGATGTCTGTTGCTGGCACTGGACAGGGTCTGTTGCCAATGCAGAGTGCGGCAGACTGGTAGTATAGTTTTAACAAAGAGATGTAAAGAGTTAATCAGTAGTGACGTATAGTGTATCAGGAGTCAATCATTGGGGGGCGGTGGGTAGGATTGAACCGAGGGGTCCTTAATCACTGAGTCACATCCCCAGCCTTTTTTTATATATTTTATTTGGAAACAGGGTCTCGCTAAGTTGCTGAGGCTGGCTTTGAACTCGCAATGTCCTGCCTCAGCCTCCTGAGCCACTGGGATTACAGGTGTGTGCCACCGCACCTGGCTCAACAAACATTTTGAGTGCCTGCAATCTGCCAGGCACTGAGGACACATCCAGAGACAGTCTCTGCCCTCATGATGCTGAGGGTAAATGTACATGGAGTAAATAATTTGTCAGTCACTTTGTGTGTGTCCCATTTGGAAAGAGGCAGCTGGGAGCAAAGCAGTACATTGTAAGGGGCTAGAGTCCAGTGGAGTAACAACTGTCCTACTGACCTTATGTCATTGCACGATCTTGAACTGTTCAGGTCCCTCCTCTTTTGTACTCAGTTTTATCATTAAGGAAAATAAAGGGTCTGGCTTTGAAGGCCCCCAAGCTTGTTCCCCACCTCTGGGTGTCTGTGGTCAGGCTTGTTGGTGCCTGGTCTGGGGGGTTGAGAGGAGGAGTTTGTCAGGCCATCTAGAATCAGCTGAAGGAATCCCTCCCACTTACTATGTGACCTTGGATAAGATACTTAACTTCCCTGGGCATCCGTTTCCTCATCTAGAATACAGAGATAATTGGGGACAGTGGCACTCAGCTGCTGCTCAGGGTTGCAATGAGGTAATGGGCATCCTTGGAACATAAGCAGCACTGTGTGGACAGGAACTCTCACTCTTATGAACAAATGGGCTGACAGTGTTTGGGGGGAGTTGGTGAACTGGGGAGAGGCATTGAAGGCACCCAGGAATCTGGCTAGAAGCAGCTGCTGAGAAGCAAGCACTGACAGGCTCCTGTACCATGACCACAGGAAGGGGAAGCCCTGTGCTAGCTGAGATCCAGTGGTCCCAGCTCTGATTCTGGCCTTACACTGCCTCACTGGGTGACATTGGTGAAGTCAGCCCATCTCTTTGGATTTCCATTAAGTTTGGGTTAGTTTGATCTCATCCTGAAACTACAACACTCTGGTGAGGTCAGGTGAGTGGCATTGATTGGGAAGGTAGGAAGGGCTTCAGGAATGTGAGCTCCTGTTTCAAAGCCAGAGGGTGGATAATGGATATGCTCTTTGCAAGTTTTCTGAACATAGTGTGGATGGCTCACCCTGGCTTGAGGGGCGATGGAAGGAAACAGATATGATGCAGTTTTACTAGTACTCTTCCTTTGGGTGAGTTGGCTTTTTCTGGATATTGTCTTCTGCTATGAATAAATTGGGGCGTGAGTATTGACACTTAAGTACACCCCAAATGAGAGGCAGGGATGCTTGAAGAATGTGCCCTACTGAATAGGGCATGTTGATTTCCTCCCCATGGTTCTCACCTGTACCAACAGCCCCAGGAAGGACAATCAGATTTCTGGGATCACTGCATTTTGTAGTTAGAGAAGGCATCGGAGGACTCTTTACCCATTGGGTTTTTTTTTTTTTAATCTGAACTTGGGCTTCTATTTGTAAAACTCATTGAATCTGTCTTCCTCCTGCACTAGTCAGTCAAGATTCCCTTGGTCTGTTCTTTTTAACCACTGACTCTTCTAAACTATAATTTAGCTGTAAACTCTGAACACAGAGAAAAATGGCTTTATGTGGAAACTTCTTTGTAGAGTGAATTTGTCATATCAAACTACTCAGAACTGGTTGGTTGTTAAGCTTCTGCTACAAAGCAGCCTGTAGTTAAAAGTTCTAGAGGCTACAACCTCATGGAAAGCTTAATCTCTATCTTTGAGGCTCTCATCTAACTTCTAGAGAGATTTACATGGACAGGTGAATTTAAAATGGGTCAGATCAAGATGGCAGCAGGGGATAGGTAAAGCTGGACCTTGTCGCTGCCACCACCTCCCCTCACATGTGACCACCCAGTGAAGCCATCCTGACATCAGATTGAGGGGAAATGGAGCTAAGCAGGAAAGAGGGTGGGGGAAGATGGATGAATTGTCAAACAAAATATAGGTCAATATGTAATGAATGCCACAGGGATGGTACTAAGTGGCAACTTCTATAAAGATGTTAAAAATTGGAAGCCCATAAGTCAGATCTAGCCCAGAAACCAGAAAAGTCAGGCTATTTGGCAAAGTGGATCAGCACTGGTGCATTCCACTAGGCAAAGCAGCCACCACTCCTAAGATAGTGTATAACTTGCCTGATGCGTACCTCCCACCATCCTAAAATGTCCTCATCTGTACCTTGGTCCACTTCCCTCATTCATGTTACATGTGCAAATTCCAACTTCAAGAACTCACTATTGCAGTTCGTAACAAAAAGAATTTATTGGAAGCTAGATGACATCTCGTGGGCAGATGGGACTTCTCCTGGTTCTTGAAGTCTAGGTAGGATTTTGGTGGATAGGAGAGGATTTCTCAAAGCGTTATCAGAAGCTCAGAAGGAGGGTAAACATGTAGAATGCAGCAGACAGACCACCAGGCTGAGCCAAGGATCCACAGTGAGAAGTAGTGGTAGTAAAAAGTAGAAATCCAAACCACAAAAGACTCTAGATGCCATACGAATCAATCATGCTAACAGTGGAGGTCTGAAGACTTTCTGAATGCCATGAGGAAAATGGAGTTTGGGGGAAACTAACACTCATACATGGTCAAAAAAAGAAAAGTGAGAGGCAATAACAAGGGTTTAGAAGATGGTACAGAAATCCAAGATGTAGGGCTGGAGGGTCTGGGCATGGTGGGAAACAGTAGGAATGGTAAACAAAGGGTGAGGAGACTCTGGGAGGGAAGAGCTTCCAGGACCTGGTAGCTGGTAGATATGGGGAGTTGACAGACAAGGAGCAATCAAATACAAACCAGCGATGATCAGGCCAGATCCAAGACTGCTGTGAAGATTGCATGACCTTTTCCTCCAGGTACACCAAAAATCTGCAGATGGGGGCCTGCCTTCCAAAAGACTCACTCAAGCCTCTCTCTTCCAGGAAAAAGACGTGACTCCAGATAAAAACCTACTGACCAAGGTCCAAGATGCTGCCCTGTGGCTGGAGACCTTGCCGGATGCCAGGCCTGCCAAGCCCTCCCACTCCACCATGTCCTCCATTGCTGACTTCTTCCTTGCCCTGACCATCTGCAACTCTGTCATGGTGTCCACGACCACTGAGCCCAGACAGAGGGTAAGGACCAAGGAGGGTTGGGGTGGAGGGGTAGGAGGGAAAGTAGGAAAGTAAGGAAGAACAGGGTGAGGAGAAGCCCTGATCAGAGACATGACACTTGGATCCTGGTCAAGTGTTTCCATTTCATCACCGAGAGACTTTGAACTGGTCTCTTATCTTTTCTGAGTCTGTGTCCTCATTTTAAATACAAGGGAAAAAGTTATATATGAGCTATCTTTGCAACTTTCAATTTTTTTTTATCTGCCTGCAAGATAGATACTAAAAGTTAGTGTTTACTGAGCTCTTGGCTATGTGCCAGCCGCATACTAAACACCTGACCTGTTACATTTAACCCTCACCACCCCAAAATTCTATGGGTCCAACTAGTGAAGAAGTGGTAAGTCTAAGAACTTTAGTAACAAAGGGGTAGGGTTAATACATGGCAGAACCATAATGATTACAAATATCAAGTTACACTGGCCCATCCTTTTATTTAGGGATTAAAACAGAACACTGAGTGGTATTCCTCCCATGCAAATATGCAGACAATGGTCACTTATGTAATGTTTCACTTTGAAATTTACTGAAGTGGATTTGTCTTCAATTATCCACAAACTTAGCCAAGCTCCCTTGGGAGTTGCTGATGAGAATAACTAGGTAATATAATTTGTAGTTATAAAATCAAGGAAAGGGAATTCACCCAGGCCCCAAACCCAAGATGCCCAGATTCCAAACTACCCTGAGAAGTTACTTTGGCCACAGAAAGTCACCAAGTGATCCGAAGTTTTCAGGGAGATTCGGGAGTCAAAATACATTATCTGAGAAATTCTTTTAGAGAAAGGAGGAGGTACCACTCTGGAAGAGACGGCATCCAACTATCAGTTTTTAAGTTCATAAGGGGACTTCAGCTGGTAGTGAGCTCAAAAGCCCAATCTCTAGACAGACCTAGATCCCGAGTTCCAGCTCTACCAGCAACATGCTAGGTGATCATGGCCAGTTTATCTAATCCTTCGGTGCTTCAGCTTCCTCATCCGTAATCCAAGATGTTGACAGTATCCCATAAAGTTGCCAGGAAGATGAAATGAGATACTTCTGCACACAAAGATAAAGCAGATACAGTTAGGGTAAGGGTTTGGGTAATGTGAACTCATACCACCAGAGCTTGACTTTCATCTCGTATTCCCTGTGTCCATGATCAGAGTGAGATGACAAAGGAAAACGAGCTCTGTCACTCCCTAAACTATCAGGCCTGGAAGGAAACATTTGAGCTCCCCCATTTCATGGATGGGTAAGTTGAGGCCCACAGAGGAGAGGAGACTTGCGCATGATCTAAGAAGCCTCAGATAATCCTCTTAATGCAAAACTGTCTTCCTGTTCTTAAGATAGCTTGACAGTATTTCCAAAAATGTAATGTTCAACTTTCCTCCTGACCACAGGTCACCATGCCACCCTCCACCAAGGCTTTGGGGACGTCCCTGGAGAAGATTCAACAGCTCTTCCAGAGATTGAAGCTGATGAGCCTCAGCCAGTCGTTCTCATCCACTGCACCCTCTGACACAGACCTGGGGGACAGTTTAGGGGCTAACATGCCCCCCACAGACTCGGATGAGAAAGACGATGCATCTGTGTGCAGTGGAGACTGCTCCACGGATGGCGGCTACAGGAGCAGCACCTGGGACCAGGGTGACATCCTGGGGTCAGGGGCATCCTTGGAGGAGGTGCCAGGGGCCCCAGCTCTCAGCCTGGCCAGCCCCGAGTTCTGTTATGAGGCAGAGAGTCCTGATGAGGCAGCCCTGGTGCATGCTGCTCATGCCTACAGCTTCACGCTGGTGTCCCGGACGCCTGAGCAGGTGACTGTGCGTCTGCCCCAGGGCACCTGCCTCACCTTTGACCTCCTCTTCACCCTGGGATTTGATTCTGTCAGGAAGAGAATGTCAGTGGTTGTGAGGCACCCGCTGACCGGGGAGATCATTGTCTACACCAAGGGTGCTGACTCAGTCATCATGGACCTGCTGGAAGACCCAGCCCACGGTGAGTCCCAGGGCTCCAGGGACAGACGGCTGTGAGGTTTGATGGGCAGTGTCAGATGGCAGTGAGCTCAAGTTGTAGTGTCAGCTGGTCTAGCAGAACCCAACTGGAATACAAGCCCACAAGGTCAAAGCAAGATCCTTGAAACACACTGGTTTACATCACTCTGACCTGCAGAATCATTGCTCATTAGTGTATTAAAGACTCTATACAGTCTCATAATAGAGAAGGCTCTTTAACTTGTCCAGTTTTCCAAATTCATTCCACATGGATTATTCACATGCAATTTTTCTGTTACATCAGAATATCCATTAAACCTAGAACACAATGTGCTCCTCACCCTTCACTTTGGAGACACAATATGGTTAGCCAGTGTTAAATCCAGGGTCCAGGTATCCCGAATCCCAGTGCATGCTCTTTTCATGCTGCCAGAACCCTGCACTGGGCTCACTTCACTGTGGGAAGCCTCAAGTGTCCCTCTTTATCATCCTTTTCCCCAGCCTCCCCCAGATGGATTTTCATAAACTTGCACTGAGCCAGAAAAATGTTCCAAAGTCCCTACATATCAGTGTCCAATTTTGGAAGAGCATGAATTAGTGTGCAGCCGTTTCCTGATTGCTAACAAGGAGAAGACAGTTATGGGGCCATGATTCTCCCAGGATGGTAGATTCTAGCCAAGCTTTAGAATTATCCAGGCAGCCCTGCACCTCCTGCATTATCAGCTGTGGACCACAGCCAAGAGTTTCGTGGGGATTGATTAGTGTTTAGAATGGGAAGGGAGCTAATTAGTTCTCTTCATCCTCAGACTCTGGCATACAAGCAAATTCAGTGCTTCTGAATTGAGGGAGCCACAGCACTCTATCTCTGGGTGACAGCCATCCAAGTTACCTTGGAGATGTTTATTTGTTCCTCACCTGATTGTAAAATGAATTAGAGATGCTTCCAATAAATGACAATGTTACCATAAGAAATGAGAAGAAAAACTTTGAAAGAAAATGGGGGAAAAATAACCCTGGTTTTAATATACTTGCAGTGTTTGAACATTGACTATGAGGTTCCTGACAGCCTGAGTAGAAAGGTAAACTCAAAGGCTCCTAAATGGACGACAAAAGATTTTAATCTCAAGCGCTGGTGTCTTTGAAAATAAAATATTGTAAAGTGATGCACAAATGATAAAAGGATTTTTATAGTGTGTAAAAAAGGGCTTACAGTAGCATCATGAGAAAACCAGGGCATTGCTGGACTTCTTTATGCTTATGTCACTATTAAGAATTGTATTTTTAGTTTTGCATTGTGTGCAGGGTTAGGTGAGGTATGTATATTCTGTTTGCTACTTAGTACCTCTAGAGCTCTCAATACAGCCTTGCCAAAGGCAGATTCTGAAGTCTTTTTCCAACTCAGCTTCACAGAGTTGCTGCAATTGAATAGTGATGTCTGTGCTAATTAGACAAAGTGGTAAGGACCGGGATCCTGCCCCACACCAGCCAACTCAGGCTTGAAAGCTTTGCATTTTCTGATTAAAATATTAGAAAGAAATTATGTAGAACTTCATGGAGGAGATTTTAGGTTTACAGAAAATGCAAAAAAAAAAAATTTATGACTATCTCCTGCAAAGCGGGCAAGCCTAACTAAGCAAGGCTCGTGTGGTGAAGGATTGAGATGTTTTGAGACCTAACTTGATACAAGAAAGAAGCAGATGACAAGATCATGGATAGAGAACAATCTCAAAGTCAGATGGCCACCCAGGGCCACCTTAGAGAAAGATGGCTACAGAGAAAATACCTTAGGTATAAACAATTCAGACAGAGCTTCCACGGGACCTAGAAATCTCTAAGTTCCAGGTGATTTTCATGCCAATAGGTGTTTGAGAACAATACCATAGAGGACCTACCTTTCTTAAATAGCACTTTTTCCAACTAGGCTTTTGAGGAGATGTAGAGAGAAGACAATTTAAGGACTCCTGGAGTTATCGTCCAGGGCAACCTGACAACCGGAAGACCTCTTCTGTGTTCCTAGGAAGCGCTATAGCTGGAATGCATCTGCTAGGAAGATCCCAGGGGGATGGGAATTCTTTGTCATTATTTCCCATAAGACTATGCACAAAAATGCTTATTTGACAGTGACTGACATTGATGTGGAAAAGAAGCTGAAGAAAATCCACGCCCGGACACAAAAACATCTAGATTTGTATGCAAGAGACGGCCTACGCACCCTGTGCATCGCCAAGAAGGTGAGCAAATCCCTCCAGGAGTGCTTTGAGTATCATCAGGTAGCTCAATGGCTTTAGCCTTGCTTTGATCTCTTTCTAAAAGACGCTTAGTATTGGTTGTTTTTAACATTTTCAAGATTAGCTGATTTCTTTTTTTTTTTTTTTTTTGGTACCAGGAATTAAACTCAGGGATACTGACCACTGAGCCACATCCCCAGCCCTATTTTGTGTTTTATGTAGAGACAGGGTCTCACTGAGTTGCTTAGTGCCTCGCTGTTGCTGAGGCTGGCTTTGAACTTGCTATTCTCCTGTCTCAGCCTCCCTAAGTGCTGGGATTACAGGCGGGCACCACTGCACCTGGCTCAGCTGTTTTGATCTGCCACAAAAATCCATGACTGCCGGCACGGTGGCGCACACCTGTAATCCCAGCGGCTTGGGAGGCTGAGACAGGAGGATACCAAGTTCAAAGCCAGCCTCAGCAACAGTGAGGTCCTGTCTTTAAATAAAATACAAAATAGGCCCAGGGATGTGGCTCTGTGGTCGAGTGCCCCTGAGTTCAAGCCTCAGTACCAAAAAAAGAAAAAAAAAACATGATTTTGACCATTTTGCTGGAGCAGAAATTTGAGCAGCAAGAACCTATTTATTGTTACAATTTGGCATTATTTGCCTGGATTTAAATTGGGAGTGCTTTTATGTGTTCACATAGAGTCTAAATGTTCACCTTTCTTTACAATTTAGAGGATCTGGGTCTCTGTTGAACGGCAGCCATCAGCAACAACATAGCAGCTGATTCCCTTAATGAGGGACATAAGGACACATTCCGCAGTGCTCTGTGGGCCATTGTCCTTGCTGCACCATACTGAATTGCCTGGGGCCCAGTAATCATCATGTAGATCACCCACCTCATGCTCCACAGATCTTTGACTTTCCAGCCCGCAGAGGGCTGTGAATTGCAGGGTGGGGGCATCTGACCAGGCACCTAACGTGAGATAGGAGTGCCACCACGGGCATGTACTGCTAGGTGGCTTCTCCATAAGTCCCCAAGGCTCTTCATTTCTTGTATCATGCAACACAGAGATTAAGAATCCTTGCTTCAAAGCCAGACCCCCACTGTGTGCAGAGTCCCAGTCTCACCACTTTGCGATGTATAACCTTTTAAACATGTTCAAGTTTTTTCTGCAAAATGGTGCTAGTGCTCCCTACCTCATCCAGTTAGTTACTATAGAGTTTAACTAAGGTGAATGCACATACAGTACCTGGGCCAGCAACATTGTGCTTATTACTCTCAATTAAAATTATACCTTTACCATCTTCTAAAGTTATTTGTGCATATTTTGTCTCCCCTAATAGACTATGCATTCCTCAAGAGGTCTACCTATGTCCTATGGGTTTGCACTATAATGCCCCACACAGGGACTGGGAATATTTGGTGCATGGACAATAGAATCAATTTATATGAGAGAATGCATATATCATCAACAGAAGGGTTTAGAAGTGCTGATGGACTCTGCGGGAAGAAGAGATGGCACCTGTGTGTAGGATAGCAGACCTAGCAGAGTGGTCCCTAGACTATGCAAAATAAGGCTGCCCTTTCTAGCTTCATTGCTGTTACCTAGGCTTTGCAATTCCCCAGGGCTGACCCTTTCTCATCATTGGATCTTAGCTCACCTGCCAACTGTAGAAAAAACCTGAACAGCCAAAGGAAAGCAGTCCTCTTCCCCAGTTACCCTTTTCCCCATCATACTATGATATCATTCTTTTTATTATCTGCACAGTACTCCTTAAAGTGATCTTTTAACTTACTTAGCTAAGGCGTCTCATCTTCCACCAGCATGTCAGCTCCGATTTAGGACCTTGTGTGTTTGATCATCTCCAGAGCCCTGAGCATGCTAGGGACTCAAAAGATGTTTGGTGGTATAAGAACATAAGGATCAATCTTGCATTGATAAAACATTGAGGAGAGCCCCCCATCTGATCCTGTAGTGTAGCTCAAACAGGCCTAGTGGATGTGAGAGGGGGGATTCCACTTGCTGACCTACCCATGGTTATTAACACCTCTTCCTGTCCTGAAGGTAGTAAGTGAAGAGGACTTCAGGAGATGGGCCAGTTTCCGGCGCGAGGCAGAGGCATCCCTTGACAACCGAGATGAGCTTCTAATGGAGACAGCCCAGCATCTGGAGAATCAACTCACCTTACTTGGTAGCTAAAATAAGTCATCATTATACACCCCCCCCCCCGAAAAAGGAATCCTCTAAGTCAGAAGGGAGTTCTTGGCCCTGATTCTGATGCCACTACAGAGTTGTCTCAATTAGCAGTCTTCCCTGGATGCCCTTCCAGGTATTTGACATAAATGTGCCATGTCATTATTCAACACAAGGATGCCTGGGAGCATTCCTACCCACTCTGCTGGAAAAAGCCTGTGAGTTTGGCTTGTTCTCCAAGAGCACATTCCTCTGTCAATTCAAATGCTTGTTGAGCCCCAACTATGGATCAGGTAACATGTTAGGCTTTAGGGCTATGACAGGGAGCAAAACCCACAGCTCAGAGTCTAGCAAGATACTGAATCACTAAGCAAGTAACTTCATCACTCTGAACAAGTGATGAGAGCTAGGCTGGAAGAGGTACCAGATGTGATGGAAGCACAGCTGGCCCCTGGGCCACAGAGGGCCTGAGAAGACCATTAACTGAAAAGGAAAAAGAGCAGCCATGAGGCAATGGGGGAGAATTTTCTAGGCAGAGAGAAGGACCCAAATAAAGGCCCAGATATGAGATCCTCTGTGGCTGTACCAAAGTACAGGGGAAGAACTGATGAGAGGTAAGAGGGCAGGATTATATAAATCATATACTAAATGTTTAGAGAGGGAAATTCTACCTTACAAAAATTATCCCAACAACTGCTATATGAAAGGTAGATTGATATACTGGGGGAAGATTAACAAGCACTGAGACTAAGAGACAGGTTGTATTCCTACTGCAAGAAAAGTATCACAAAAGAAGAAGCTTTGTTTATCAGAATCAGACCTTGGGAACAAGGTCTTGCCCAGGCAGTATCTGACAGCATGCACTGTTAGGGAAGTAATACCAGAGAATGAGGGCCAAGTTCAAGCCCTGTCATGACCTTGCTGTATGCCCAGCAACACGCCTCTGCACCTTAGCTTCTCTGGACAAATCATATCCCTTGAGTACCCAGCCAAGCAGAGCCCAAGGACAAAGACCCAAGTTGCTGTAAGATGCCTTTTCATATAAAAGGTAGCAACAAGATTTACTAGAATAGCTGGCAAGCAGGAGGAGAGAATTGTTCCCAACCTTTTTGGGTCTTTCCTGTGTCTCGGCCACAGAAGCCTTTGCTTGCTGCCTTATAAGGTCCTTTTAAGCTGGACATGAGAATCACTTAGTAATAGCCAGAGAGTGGGCAGGCCAGAAGCTTATCTACTACACAAGGCCACTGAAGTTGCCTCACCAGGGTGCCTGGCCACCTCCTGGCCTCCAGGAGGCCTCTCTGGTTTCTGGGTAGCACTGTGGTCCCAGATGGCGAGAAGCATCCATCACCTTGTTCTGGTGAATGAGAACTTGTCAGGACCTATTGGCCTCTCCTGGCTGGGAAAGGCTTCATGACCTTCCCGTTTCATTTTCTCTTTCACACAAATGTAGTTTTCTTCGTCTCCTTCCTTCACTCTGCCTCTCTGTAATACAAGTTGTCTTCAGAATCTCACCCTGGGAGGGAAAGATGAGGCTCTCAAGCTGTCACTTTTCCTGAAACACAAACAGGCACATTTGGGGACAGAGAGGTTCCTTTTCTCCCCTCAAGATAGCTTGGGAAGTAGAGGACTGGGCTGGGAAGAGATTTCCTCTTACCTCCAAGAAACTGGCATGCCATTAGGAAGCTGCCTTGTCTGCACATTAGGTCTCCTAATATGAAATGATCTCTTCAATATGCATGCAGTGTAACTGCTTTGCCAGCCTATTATCACTCTGGATTATTAAAAGAAACAAAATGCCTTGCTCCTGCCCAGAGTGAAATGGGTAGCCATTAGTCTGTGGCCTGAAATGAATCTCAATTTATATGCAGATTTATTTTTGTTTAATAACTTAGCAACTATTCAATATTTGGGTATATATTCATCAGGATTGATGCAAAGCTTGAGATCATTCAAAAATTATGACAATTGCATGTGTCTTTTCAAAACTGTGAGTCCCTGTTAATTCCAGGGTGATCGGTTACGGAGCAAAGAGTTTGGTGTCTCCAACTTCTCCCTGTTCTTACTGTGACAGTTTGGAACATCAAAACCTCTCCCCTGCACTCAGCTCAGCCTCCTAAGTAACTGCTAGCCCTGCATTTCATCCTGCTTCCTCTAATCCATTCTCTAGAATGATCTTAAAAAGCAAACTGATCCTGTCCCTCTCCAAGTTAACACCCTTTAATAATTCTCATTGCTACCAAATAAACTGAAAATCCCTAGAGGCTGACAAGACTCTGCCTGCTCCATCCGCCCTTCTCTTCCTCCCTGGTTACAACTCTAACTTCATCTTCGACACTTCCTCAGCAAGGCCTTCCAGGTGAAGTTCAGGTCTCTTCATGTGTATGCACATGGCCCGTGGACTTTTTCCTCATCACCTGGCTCACTTATAAATCCTTCATTGACCTTTGAGCTCAGAGAATAGGAACCAGCTCTACCTAGTTTATTATTGTACCCTGGGTGCCTAACTAGCACATATTAACATTTAATAAAACATATTTAGGGGCTGTAGCTCAGTGGTAGAAGCGCTTGCCTACCTAGCATGCATGAGGCACTGGGTTCGATCCTCAGCACCACATATATAAATAATAAATGAATAAAAAACTAAAAAAAAAATTTTTTTAAAAACACATTTAATAAACATTGCCCTCCTTTATAGGGCTTTGGGGAACTTAAGAAGCTGTTATTTCACCATAAATTTGAGCTCTGGTGTCTTTGATCACTCCAGGAGCCACTGGGATCGAAGACCGGCTACAGGAAGGGGTTCCAGATACAATTGCTGCTCTGCGGGAGGCTGGGATCCAGCTCTGGGTCTTGACAGGAGATAAGCAAGAGACAGCGGTCAATATCGCCTATGCCTGCAGATTGTTAGATCAGACCGACACTGTTTACTCCATTAATACTGAGAATCAGGTAAGACCAAACTAGGAGTCACATATTCAAGTATAGAGCTTCTCCTTGGCCAACAGAAGACAGACTCAGGTAAGATTTGGGCACACAGGGAAAGCACATCTATCACCAAAATACCACGGGATCTTGGAGATCAGAGGGTCCTGGTGATCACACAGCTTGATACCTCCCCACATGTTACTTCCAACACTTATTAGAAATTTATACCTCTCTCAGATTCCATCCCTGATCCAGTCTCCCCGTTTTACAGATGAGAAAACTGAAGACAACCCCCAAGACTCAGACACTTGCTAGTTTCTGTTAAAACTAAGTTTAGAACTCCCTTCTCCTGCTGGACAAATGCTATTTACACTCTATTTACTCAAAACCCCAATTTTAAGTTTCTTACGACGTAGCATTAATTCACACATTGGAATGGTCAGAATTAAATTGAGATTGTTCCAAACTTAAGCCTCCCGCACCAATTTGTAAATCATGGAGCAGAAACCCAAAGGGAATAATAATGCAAGTCCAGTATGTTTTGATGGGGGAGAGGGAGAAAGAAGCAAAGTCCTAAAAGGCAATTTTCCACCAGAGTAGGTTGTGAGTGGCAGGGAGTAAGGTTCAGGAATGTGCTGTGTGAAATCTAAACATTCCAAACTAGCATACAATTTTGTATTTAGGAGGCACAATCTATTTTCACAATGCAAATTACAGAAAGTGAAGTGCCATCATCTTCTCGGGGAGGAAGGTGGAGGTTGAACATGGAGACGGGATTAAATTGGGGGAGGACGGCCAGGAATGAAAGCATCCAGGAAGAAGCGGAGTGAGGACACTAGCCTCTTCCTCTTCGTCTTTGCCTGAGAGTGATCTAGACCCAAGATGAAAGTTTGGGAAGGTTTATATTTGGTTTTTATTCCATGAATAAACCAGGCATGAGTATCTGAAAAAATATACACACACAGTATACTGTGAAGAATGCCTGAGGACCTTTAGATTATTTTTAATCCTTTTCTATCAGATGCACAGATGCTTGATTAAATGCCAATGAATTTTGAAGATGAAAATAATCTCCTGTAAAACGATAGCTTTAGGATTATGTTTAGGAAAGAAAAGTCATTTTCAGCCTGTTCAAGTGCTTGATCTCTGTAATAGTATTGATGCCTGCCTGTCCTGCTTGCAATAGGAAATTCAGTCCACCATGATCCTTCCCCACTCCCGGTAATTCTGAAAAGACACCTGCAAACCTGTGAGGGGGCCAGCATGAAGGGGAAGAGTGGGATTCTGTTAATCAAAAAGAATGCATTGCATTTAACTAGCCCAAGTTCCCAAGAAACAATGGGCCACATTCCAAGTAGTCAATTCAGTCATGGGGTCTTTAATTCCATACTGTCAATTCTTTAATTGCTGCCCAGAACCCTCCAACATGATGCCTCATTCCTGCCTATATACCTGGGCCACCAAACCTACAATATCAGTCTTTCTGGCCCTTGCCTGGGATTAAGCGGTGGGTACATAAATATGTCAAGCCAGAAACTAGAAAAATACATTCCAAACTTTGGATTTATTTAAACCCCAGTTTAATGTAATTACTTACTCAGTGGATATTTTCTCCAAGGGTTTTAATTTGCCTAATTCATTATAAATTGATTTAGGGCTATTGTCTCTTTCCTATGCATCTTAAAGCAATAAGCAAATTCTGGGACCTATGTAAACCTCAGGGTTCTCATCCATAAAATGAGGGAACTAAATCATCCCCAGAAGTGTTAATTGTCAAGAAATTAAGAGGACTAATCATAACAACCTGTAGTGGAGCTTAACACGGTCTAAATACCATACTTCTTGAATGTCACTCTCCTAATCTGTATAAAAGGGATTTAAAATATTTACTAAAGAAGCTACTGGAAGGATTAAATATGACCACAGAAAAGTACTTACTTATAGTAACCAAAACTAGTTATTGATTACTCTAAACTTTAGCAACTGGAATGGGGGATGTGTGATCCTGAGGTTTCTGTGGGTTGGACGTCCAGGAGCTTCCTAGCAGGGTGCCTGTGGCTCAAGGTCTCTCTTGAGGTTGTAGTCAAGCTGACAGGGCTCTGGAATCAGGCTCAGCTGGGAAGAATCCAGCTTCCAGGTGATTGTCAGCGGGCCTCAGTTCCTGTGTGGGCCTCTCCATAGAGCTGCTACATTACCTAGCAACTGATTCCTCCCAAGGCAAGCATTTCCTATAGAATGAGGAAGAGTAGCCAAGTGGAAGCCACAGTCTTTTATAACTTAGTCTGGGGAGTAACATTTCCTCATTATTGTGGAGTCCTTCATTAGAAAAGACTAGGTAGAGCTAGGGCACAGTCAAGGGAAGGAGATGATGCAAGGGCATGAATATCAGTAAATGGAGATCACTGGGACTCCCCCTAGAGATTGCACACTATCAAAACTTGACAGTGAAAACCACCTCAATGCCCATCAATAGATGGATGGATAAAGAAACTGTGGGTATATATACATAACAGAATATTACTCAGCATTAAAAGACAATAAAATTATGGCATTTGCAGGTAAATGGATGGAACTAAAGAATATTATGCTAAGCAAAGTAAGCCAATCCCAAAAAACCAAAGGCCTAATACTTTCTCTTATTACTGGATGCTGATTCGTAATGGGAGGGTAGGGAGAGGAGGGAGCATCATGGGGCAGGAAGGATGGTGGAATAACACAGACATCATTACCCTAGGTACATATGTGATTACACAAATGGTGTAACTATCATGTGCAACCAGAGAATTGAATTGTGCTCTATTTGTGTACAATGAATTGACATGCATTCTGTCATGTATAACTAATTTTTTAAAATAAACTTGACAGTGAATAGTCACTATTATAATTAATACTTTGAAAAGTTGGAAATAAATAAGTTAAGAGATTTTGAGGCTGACATTCCCAATGCCTTCCTAAACACACATATTGGAGGAATTTATATAATCAATACCAATCCCACTTCTGACAAGGACCACCTTGTTTTCTTTCCCAGATCAGTGCCTCTAATACAACCACTTGCTCCTGAACTACTTCCTGTGGCTCCTCTGGGCTCTCTCTATATCCCACTGCCCCAAAACTTTTAATTTATCTCCTAAAGGAAGATTCAGGAATAATGAACTAGGGCTATGGCTATTTGCTCTAGAATTTATTCTATACATTCCCAGGCAGAACTCTAACAGTATCCCACAAAGCTGCCACGTCAGAACTACCTTCACAAGTTTTGCTGATATCTGCATATGATCTGTATTGTTTCTAATTTTCATTTAAATGGAGTCATTTGAATATTTATTTTTACAGTAATTACTTTGGAGGGGAATTGAACCCAGAGAGAGACTACCACTGAGCTACACCTCCAGCCCCTATTTTTCTTAATTTGATTTTGAGACAGGATCTCACTAAGTTGCCAAGGCTGGCCTCAAACTTGCAATCCTCCTGCCTCAGCTTCCTGAGTTTCTGAGATTACAGGCATATGCTACTGCAAACCAGCTAGAATAAACTTTTAGCATTTCAATAAATGAGAAAAGGATTATCCCTTGCCACTGTAAAGTAATTACCATATGAATAAAGCAATACTGTTAAAATTATTACTGCTGTCTTCCACAGCCGGTTCAGACATTAGAGATATTAAGCATATAATGAGAATGAAATCTGATTTTATCTTTGATACAGTCAAAAGTAATGGCAAACACTGATAAACAGAAATGACTCCCTCACTATATTTCAAAGTCAACATCAGGGAAAAAAAGGGGGGGGTGTGATTCTTCCAAACAATAAGACTTTCACAGGGATGGTCTGTTCAAACCAAAGTGAGAAATATTTCATGCAACAGTTCTTAGGACTTTCTATGGAGCAGACCAATAGATAAACCCAAGGTAGATGTTTTCTTTTTAATTTGGAAGCCACAGTTCAGGTAGTAATGACCTTGCCTCCACTACTGTATGTGGATGACCTTGGGCAAGTCAATTGAGAGCTCACTGTTTTAATCTCCTTGTCTCTAAACTCTAATAGCCACAAGGATGTCTTAAGAAGCAAAGAGCATTGAAATGACCTGTAAAAAAAAAAACAGCACCATACCCACATGAAATATTATCATTTGCCATCATATTAGTATTATTTATCTTCAACCAACCTTGGATCAGTCCCCATCTTGCTGAGCTATTTCCATTTCTCAGGTTGTGTCTCCTACTCTGGCCATTAATTTGATTTCAAATTAACATTGCTTTGATCCTACTTAAAATATTACAGAAAATGTAAACATTGGAGAACATTTCCTAAAATCTATGGTAGTAAAATTTTAACATACATTTGCAAGGTTGCTCACTACTCTCTCATAACCGTATTATGTAACTCTGTACAGGAAACCTGTGAATCCCTACTCCAATGTGCATTGGAAGAGGTAAAGCAATTCCAGGAGCCACAGAAGCCAGACTGCAAGATCTTTGGCTTCCGCCTACCTTTCAAGACACCATCCCCCACTGCCAGATCTCTGGCCTCAGAAGTTGGACTGGTCATCAATGGGAAGACGTTGAATGCCATTTTCCAGGGAAAGCTGGAGAAGTTGTTTTTGGAGCTAACCCAGTATTGCCGGTCTGTCCTCTGTTGCCGCTGCACCCCGCTTCAGAAGAGTATGATCGTCAAGTTGGTGCGAGACAAACTGAGCGTCATGACCCTTTCCATAGGTACCCATCATGTATAAGGCACAGGTGGCAGCTCAGTTGGGATTATCTGGACCAGAGGTGGGAGGTCAGGTAGCAAGGCCAAGATGCTTAGACTCGTGGAGAGCCATTATCTCAGAAAGTTCAAAACAACAATTGAAATGTGGCAACTAGGAGATCCAGTAGAGACTACAATGGGAGAGGGCATCAAAGCTTTGGGGACTCACAAGCCAGCTGAGGAAAATTCAGGACCTAGATCGAGGTCAATGCCAATGAGCACCTTGAAACGCAGCACCTGCAGGTAGTTCAAAGTATCACCAACACTATACACTCAGGCCATCTCCATCCTGATACGCAGCCCATTTCTCCAGTTCTGTACAGGAAAATACCTCAGGTTTATGAGTATTGAAGTTTGGTGAGGAGATTGTCACACTTATTTTTGTAAGTGTATTCCTAAACACAGGCTAGCACAGCACAGATCTTCCATAAATGTTGGCTGATGAAAAATTGCTCTGAGAAGAGTAAACTTTAATCATCTTGAAGCATGGATATAAAAACCACTCAACACCAACAACCAGACCTGGTTTACCCAAGTCTTTACAACCTGGTCTCCACTAACTCTGCCGCTGTGTCTCTTACTATGGCCACCTTGGTTGCCCTGTCCTTTGGCTCTCCATGTTGTAACCAAAGGAAACTGCTTACCATTCTCCATGAGCCTGTCCTCTTTCTTTTAGGCCTTTCTACAAGGAGTTTCCTCTATAAACACACACTATTGCTACTTAACCTTCCCTTCCCCTGGGATTCCCATAGCACCCACTGCTGAAGGACACGGCCCTGTTATAACTTCATGGTGGCAGCCTCAGTACACAATGTTTATATATATATATGAAAAACCCAGTATGTAGGGTACAATACTATCTGGTTTCAGACATCCACTGGGGTCTTGCAACAAATCTCCCACAGATAAGAAAGGACATATTGCCTTCACTAAGGAACATTCCTGCAGATGGTGCCAGCCTCTCTTCCTTCTACACAAGCATGGAAAGAATTTTTTTTTATTCTAGTGTTTCAAACAAGAGCCCAATTATACATTATGGTGTTTCCCCCTGGTCTTCAGAAAAAAGCAATTTGGAATTTGAAAGTGGGAGCAGCAGAAGCTATGCAGGGAGCAGAGCTTTGGCAACGGCATGCTACTTTTGTACCTGAGTCATCCTCGCCTATAATTCAGCACACACAAGGCAATAGCCAGGACATCCTGAGGTCAGATTGGCTTCCCTCCTCCAGCAATAGGAATACCACGAGCAGGGCAGGAAATAGCACAGTTCCACGCCTTCTACCTCTCCTGGTGTGCCAACTGAAGGGGTTAAAGGTTAGCTTTGTTCTGCCATGGGGAGGATTAAAATTATGAACTGCTGTGCTATCCAGAAAAGTCTAATTTTAAAAAGCTTTGTGTTCCAGACAACATCATACATATTCTATATAAAAATTTTGAAACCAATTCTTATGCATCTTTTAGTTTCAATACGTATTTAATCTCCTTTGAACTTTTACCTTCCTAATAGATAACTCCTATTTTGAAATTTCAAATGAATCCTGGAATTCATATCACTAAATCCATAAACATTTAATCCATAAACATTTAAGAAATGATAATTCTTCAAACATATACCACCAATATTTAAAATAGCACAATATCGTCAGTAAATAGCAGTAAATGCCCTTGTTTCTTTAATTCATAATTTTAATAGTGTAGTTGTTTCAATAAAGACCCAAGAAAGGTTCATGCACTTTAATGGGTTAATAATCTACACTTCTTTAAAATTATGGGTTTAAATCACATATTCTCCTACCCCACCTTATTCTCTGTGCAGGAATTTGCTTATTGAAATAGTTCTGTATGTCTCACACAATTCCCCAGTTATATATGGTTAATTGAATTCCCTGCCACATTTAACATACTTAACAGGTATCTGTCTTCTGTAAACCTTTGCTAATTTGACAAGTTTAGCTTAAAGTGCCATTATGATTTCAAAAAAAGGAAAAAGCCAACCTGTGATAATTTTTTAAATTTTTAATTGACACAATTATAAAAATTTATGGAGGGGATAGTATTAGGGACAAAATTTTTAAGACTTTCTTGTTGCCAAACAGGAGAATTATTCGCTCTCCTTCAATTCCATATCCTCTATGATGAATAATATAAACTGAACTGCAATTTATTCTAAGAAGCTACTAGAAAAAGTAGTGGGACCAAGACAATACTGGTAACAGTCTACAACAGGGTTGGCAGAGTCTAGCCTGAAGGTGGGATCCAGGCTACTGCATGCGTTTATTTGGATGCTGTCAGTGGTTTTTATATTTTTAAATGTAAATTTTATAAAGGATTACTAGGCTTTAGTGAGAACAGTTGTTTGTGTGTCTTGGCTCATGAATCCTAAAATATGTACTATCTGACAGGTTTAAAAGGTGAAGGACAGTCAGGCTTCAGGAGAAGGCTCACTCGGCAGAGTTGAGTAGAGAGCTGCCTCTCAGAGTTGAGTAGTGGCTACCAAGTTAAAATTAAATAGAATGTCAACAGCCACTTGTGGCCCATGGTCCTGTATTGGATGGGGTAGAAACAGATCATTTCTACCATCACAGACGGTACTGGTACAGAGAAATGCCATATCTACATAATGTGGCCTGACCTCCAGTATCCTGAAACAACTCAGTTCACTGAATAGAAACTCCATGAAAGTAAATGTACTTCAACCAAAAAAAAAAAAAAGACCAATTTCCTATATTCAGAAACAAAACTGAATGCCATTCCTCTCCTTGGACACCATCAACAATCTGATGATTTGGTTGCCATAGAATCCATTTGTCTCAACTTGGCCATTATTCCAAATTAGACTGGGTTAGGAAAGTGTGTTGGCCCCGGAATCAGATCTAAGCTCCAATCCTCCTGTATCTCTTTACTATCTAGATGGTGAGTCTCTCATTTGTTCACATTCTTCATTTGCCCAACAGTAAAGCCCTTTGTAACATTTGCAGACTTTTTTGTGAACTCTAAAGGACTGCCCCACACCTCATATTGTGTTCAGATAAAGACACTTAATATTTGTTGAATAATAAAAACAGTAGAGCTTCTCATCCATAGAGGAACAGACATCTTTCAGGCCAAATACTATAACAATGACTTCCTATGGGAAATGTTAAAAGGATTCAGTTGTGTTGACATGGGGACACTTTAAAGCTATTTCACTATTCCTGAGCACTGGACCAGGAATAAATCTGCATCCTAACCTCTCTTTCAGGGGATGGAGCAAACGACGTAAGCATGATTCAAGCTGCTGATATTGGAATTGGAATATCTGGACAGGAAGGCATGCAGGTGTTGTGCCCTGAAGCTGCTCTGGCTGCTTCTCTGCTCTACTCTATCCTGAAGATATAAAGAATACCCTTCAGCACAGGAGGGACATTCCCTGAGAACTTCATGGAATTACCAGGGGTCTTTCGCCTCTACCTGACCTCCATCACCACATTCCTGTTGCCCAGCCTTTCAGAAACAGAGGGATAAGGAAGGAGGTTGGCTTTTTACAGTGAGCAGATGGTATCTGTACTCTGAAGCTGAAGAGTACCCAAAATATAAGCCTTCCTCCAACTCCACACATCTGTAACCCACATCCAATGTTTCAATGCCCTCCATAAGCAATGAAGGCATAAGGACACCTGAAAACATTTAAAATTGCTGTTTCAGTCGTGATGGGTAGATGGACCCATTAGTTGCTTAGTATACTTTCACAATGTAACTTATTCACTGAAAATTCAGCTTGGACCAGGCAAACTAACATGAGCTGCTAGTCTTTACCCTGAACACAGACCCTATTTTATGGTTTTGAACCGTAACAATTGTATTTCCGCCCCCAGTGCAGACATCTGGCATGGCCTACATTTGTAAGGATGAAAGAACATTGACCAGGAAGACACAAGGCAGTTCTGTTACCTTTGAGTGTCCCCCACATTCCCATACTGTCAGGCACTTCACATGCACCCCTGTGTTAGGGATTATTCTTCCACTGTTTTCAGATGAGGAAACTGAGGCTTAGGGAATTAAAATAGCCTGACCAAGATTCATACCTAGGTATATCCAAACTTCATATTCTTAAAAGAGCACTCTAGACTATTTTATTATGAATAATCCAAAGGGCACAAGCCTCATTTCAAGTTCATGTAAAGGAGCCCATCATCATCTGCATCTGTGGCTGATTCCACTGCTGTCCATCAAGAGGTGCTAAAGGCTCCTCAGAAGCTGTAGAAATACTTGAATGGAAGACCTACTCTCTGGTTAACCGTCATATCCCTGCAATGGCACCTGCCACATACTGAGCCACAGTAAATGCTTATTTGATAAATGAATGGCGATGACAGGACAGACCACACCACTGTTGCCTTCCGTTTACCCTTCATAGGGTCTAGTGAGGAAAGTCAGAATCCAAAAATCCACCCAAGAGTGACCACATAATGCTAAGGGGTGATCCAGACCCTGCCAGCTCCAGACCTAGAACAAAGCATCACCCTCAAGGGAACTTCTTTGGGACCCTGGTGGCCACAGATGGAAGCTAATGTCTCTGCTCTGCCCCATCAGGCTGTCATGTCCAGTGACTTTGCCATCTCCCGCTTCCGGCACCTCAAGAAGCTGCTGCTTGTGCACGGTCACTGGTGTTACTCACGTCTGGCCAGGATGGTGGTGTACTTTTTCTACAAGAATGTGGTGAGTAGCCCTGAGGGTCCTTGCCAGAGCCAGAACATCTCAAAATAAGGGAATGAGGCGTCCCAGCCTGGATTTTAGATCCTGAAACTGTTCACTTCTCTGGGCCATAATTTCCTCTTTGATAAGAAAGGGCTAATTCTTAAGTTATTTCTATAAAGAATTGGCACTATTACACTTAGAGGAGTGGGTATGAGCACGGATTCTGGAATCAGACATGCTGGGTTCAAATCCGGTTCCCATCTGGTAATGAACCTATGTCTGAGTTTCACCATCTATAAAATGCAGATGGTAATAGTACCATTCACATACATATGTACTCTGTTAGTTTTCTGTCACTGACAAAATACCTGAGATAATCAACTTATATGGAGGAAAGGTTTGTTTTGGCTCATAGTTTGAAGGTTTCAAGCTGTGAACAGCCAACCTATTGCTTTTGGGCCTGGGATAAGGCAGCATATCATGGCAGAGGATACTGTTCACCAAATAGCAACCAGGAAGGGAAAGGAGGAGAGGAAGGGCTGGGGTCCTAATATTTCCTTCAAGAGCATACCCCCAAGGACCTCACTTCCTCCCACCAGATTGCTCCTGTTAAAGGTTCCGTCACCTCACCACCAAGCTTCTCATACAGGGGCCTCTGAAGAACACATCCAAACCATAGTTTGTGCAGTAGTAACCCTAAAGTTAGCCATTATTTTCTATCATTGCTATTATTACTCCTAGAGTTAAATTTCATGATTTATTTTTTGACTGCAAGGAAAAAGGAATTGAACAACCAGTTTGATTCATACCTTAGATTTCCCTCTCCAAATAGAGAATTCAAGATCCGCATGCCATGCTTTGGGAGGGTAAAAGACCAGAGCCCATGGCTTACAACCTGCACATCCCTTGAGGAGCTTCCTTCCAGTGGGTTCCAAAAGCGCACAAGCCTAAATGAAATATATATATCTGCAAAGATGTTTAGGGAAGGCACATCATCTGGGTGTAATCTTTTCTGACTGTAACGTAACAGGTAACCTTGGAAAAGTCACTTCACTGAGCCTCAGTTTCCCCACCAACAGTATAAAACGACTATAGTTCTCTGTGGGTATAGGGAAAAATTAATGTTTTTGTACTACAAGGAGGGAGTTTTTCATTACCTAGTTCAAGGACCTTGGCATAATCCCCAATGTCTTCAAATAGAATCAGATTCCTCTTTGCATAAGAAAGATGGAAGAGAAACATTAACCAAGCAGCAGCTACAGAACTGTTTTCCTTCTTCCTCCATTTTCCTAGTCCTCCTCCCAGGCTTTGACACCATCACCCTCATTCAGGAACAAACCTTTCTGTCCAGAGTTCAGTGCATATGTAAACAAACAGCATGACAAAAAATCATGTAAATTCAATCAATTGGATAGTAAGATTATCTCAGCAAGTCTACGCAAACAAGTCACTCCATCTGACTTGAAACTCACTGAGTATGAAAGACTGTTTGCTTAGAATTCAAAATGCCCTTTTTTTTTTTTTTTTTTGCATCCAAAGGAAACATTCTTTTGAATAAGCACAACCTCTTCTCTGCATTAAATTTGTGAAACAGAAAAGGAAATGTTTCCAGCCAGCCATGCTTTCAAAGCTTAAATGATATTTCCAGCCCAATGCCGTGCTTGAAATTGCAACACTGATGCCACATTATCTCCCCGCTGCAATTAGAGGGTGGAGAACTATGACTTCCACATCCGAAACCAATTTCAGAGGGGATTAAAACACTGCCTGCTCTGAAATTTGAACAATGAATTAATTACTGCACCGTAGCTTCTTGGGAGGGAAAGCAGGCTTCCGATCTCAGCCATTGAGATGCTCCCTGGGAGATGCAAAGATTCCAGCTAGGCACAGGAAGTGCTCGGTGCTGTCAAAACTCCAGAATGAGTGGTCAGATCAAGAATATTTGTTTCACCTAGAAGTAATGAATGTCTACTATATGTCAGAACAGTGCTGGGCCATGGGTACAGGGCAGGGTTGGCCCCTACCCTCAGGAGGTTTGCTATCTACATCAGGCCTCAGCAGGCTTTTTCTGCAAGAGGTCAGATAATACATCTTTTCTGCTTTGCAGGTCATAGATGTCTAGATGAATCTCATTGTGTGAACCAAAAAATAGGACCAAAAGAGGTTGGAAAAGAGAAAATTTTGAAAATGCAGGTGCTCATTGTATTACTTTCTAGTTCTCAACTAGGTCAAAGGGCAACTGAGCATCTTGGAGCCTCGTCTGCAGACTAGGGCTAATAATATTATGGAGTTAATGTTATTGTCGCTATTGCTATCAATGTTATAACAAATATGCTATTGCAATAATCTTACAAGTTTGCTAGGGCAAATTATGTATATTATATATCTAATGTACTATACTGATATAGTGATAGGCTATAAGGTATATCACACAACACATACAGAAGCTCAAATAGTTACATTTGGTTTTAGAACAAACCATAATAATAATGATAATAGACTCTTCAAAATAACACTGGCCCCACAGTTTTGAAATAAGGGTTTTAGTTTGAGTATAAATCTCCTGAATGATTTCTTTTAAGACCTTTCATGTCAACGTGACTCAAGACTAGAACTTTTTGGTTCGTGAAGCTACCTCCAGGACCACCTGCAATGTGACTGTGGTTGGGTCACCAAACCACTTCACAGTGTGGCAGACAATAATAGGCATCCAGCACATCTCCAGGTAGGGAGATCCAGAGTGGGAAAGAGCTTTAGAAAAAAAATCAAGCAATATTTAGGCAGATTTTTCTCACTCCCCTTCTGAGTTAGATCACCCTTAGGAGAATCCCAAATGCTAAACCTTCTGAGATCACCTTCCTACCAGGTGTCCTGGTAGGAAGGTTCAGTCTTTCTATCACCCTTTCCTCTGAGACATTTGTTCTTAGTATCATGGTCTAGGTATTACTGTTCCCTTGACAGAGGACAAAATGATATTCAGAAAGGTTAAGCAGTTTGCCTAAGTTCACACAGCTAGTGACAGACGGGGGAACTTAACATCAGGCCTGCCTCCAAAACCTCTGCTCTTAACCACCATAGCACACTCAGCTTACCACACTGGTGGAACTCCCGGCATGTCCTGGAGAACATTATTAAGAGCAGTAGTGTTAGCAGCAGCCACAAATGAGGGGATTGAAGTTGAAAGAGAGCCAAGGTGACCTGGAGTTCTGAAGCGGCACGCGGGGACCTCGCTCACAAAGCCACACTCTCTGCCTGCAGTGCTACGTCAACCTGCTTTTCTGGTACCAGTTCTTCTGTGGCTTCTCTGGCTCCACCATGATCGATTACTGGCAGATGATATTCTTCAACCTCTTCTTCACTTCCTTGCCACCCATCATCTTCGGAGTCCTTGATAAAGATGTCTCCGCAGAAACGCTGCTGGCGCTGCCTGAGCTCTACAAGAGTGGCCAGAACTCTGAGGTAAGGAGCTTTCAGTATTTCCCTGCCGAGGATCAGGGAAAGAACAGTTAGCTAGGGCCACACTCCCTGCATTCTGTCCACTGTTCCACCACTTAACTCCCATGTGACTTTAGGTAACTCTTGTCCCCATTCCTGACCTGTATTTCATTTGTTGCTGAGGGTGTTAGAGCAGTGAGTGTTTTAATAACAATTATAAAAAGTGACATATTAATGTGACTGACCTGGTTGAAGGGGAAGAGGACATACAGAAAGATCTCCCAAGCCCAGTGTTTCCTGTTGCTGTAACAAAATACCTGGGGCTGGGTAATGTACAAACTCCTTTTCAGGAGCCTCATCTGTTCATCCCTTGGCTAGAGCACAATGTAGAGATAGCATCACGGTGGGGACATGTGAGAATGAGAGCTCACATGGTCAGCTAGGAAGCCACAGCTTTCAACGGGGTGGACTCTCACAGCCTAGCATTAATACCATCCAAGGCAGCTCCCACAATGGCCTAACCACCACCTCCGAGGCCCTACCTCCCCACATCAGCACGCCTAGGATCAAGCCTCCAACACATGAACTCCTGAGAGACATGTGCAAACCATGTCCCCCAGCTTGAAAACCTGGAGACTAGCCACTAGTTTGCTTATCACTGAGTAATAAGCAAATGCTTAAATGCATACTTCTACTTCACCTTGGCCAGGGAAAAACTCAGAACTCCAGATAACATAGCCTAGAAGTTTCTAGTATCAAATAGACTGGAGAAGTCCTGAGAAGCCATTGGCAGCTTTATAGAAAGCCCAGAGAGGCCACGATACAACCCTGAGTCATTTGGAAATGTCAGTTAACAGGCAGTCGAACCAGCCCTGGCTGCTTCAAAGGGAGCCTTCTGGGAGAGTGTTTTGGGCCACCTGGGACAAAGGAAGGCAAAGCCAGTCATGGTGTTTGAAAGCTGATTTTTTGTGGACAAACAAGAATCAGGCCATTCCTAACCCAAAGAAAGAAGTAGAAAGTGACCCAGCAGGCTGAGGAGCATGTGTGCATCCTGGGGGGCAGGAGAGCTACATCGTGGCTCTGCTAGGTCCCCCTTCCTGGAGGCATGCCAACTGCAGAACTGCTCCATGAATTATCTACAACTCAAAGAAAATATAGTAAAAACAAACCATAAAGGTTTCTCTTTTCCCCAGAAAGAGTGAAGGCTCGTCTCTGAAGCAGCTGAGCTGTCTCTGGGGAGCCCACAATCCCGGGCTGTGCTCTAGCTCTTCCTTTCAGAAGTCTCCTAGAAACTTTAGACACTCTGATGTACCAGGTGTGTAGTAGTTTTGTCAATAGAAACTGAGCACTAACTAAAGACCAAGGCACTTAGTCCTCTTGAACCCCAAGGAAACAGTGTTATTTCTAGCCACATTTTATGGAAAAAGAAACGAGTTCTCAGAGCCGTTCAGCTTTTTGCACAAGGTCACACATGAGTGTCGGGTCTTGAGAGCCTATGCTCTTAATCACTGCTTTCTGAGAGAGTGGTGCAAGTGGCAGATTGTCCCCAGGCTCTCCCAAGACAGTTGCTTAGGAGGAACAGAGCCCAGTGTTGTGGTGTAACCATGGAAATCTTCTTCCCTGGCAGAACTATAACCTATCGGCTTTCTGGATCTCCATGGCAGATGCATTCTACCAGAGCCTGGTCTGCTTCTTTTTCCCCTACTTGGTAAGACTAGTCCCGTTTTAGACACACAAATCACAGCGCGCAATTGGTACTGGTTATATGAAATTACAGACTAGCAGTGTCTCTTTGGATACTTCAGACAGAGGATCCAAACTGGTGGTTGCAGATCACATCCCACCCAGCTGTTTGAAAAAGCAGAACACTGTATCCAAACGTTTTAGTATCTGGTGGATCTTGAAAAACCAACGCTAGCATCGTTCCCTTGTGGCAGAAATTCAGATTCTCAGCCTTGCTTAGATGGGAATGTGTTCTCCAGTCTACCCCAGTCCCCGCCATTCCCCTTTGCCTTATGCCAGGACTTGGTTGCTCATTTGCCGCTTCCTGCCCGATTATGAATGGTATTTGAATTTACCATCCTTGAGATGTGTACCGATTTTTGCTTCCAGAGTCAAGGCAGCCAAGAAGAGATACTACATTATCTTAAATAAACAGCAACTGCATAGATAACAAGGAGTACCAGCCCCACCCTAAATAGTGTATTCTTCCTGAATGGGGCAGAATATGGGGTAATTGTCCTTAAGTAAAACATGGTGCTTACTGTGAGCCTTTGAGCTCTTTTTCTCCACAATGATCAACAGGATGGGAATAGGGGCAACTTCTGCTTTTTCTAAATTTCCTGGGTGGATATCACAATATCCTCCTGTTAAGGCCTCCACTGTACTTTCCTGCCTTATCTTCTGAACCTGCCATATGCTCAACAGACCCCCCCCCCAATAGGACTCCGGAGTGCTCCTAACCCCCTATGTTCACCCTCACCTGGACTGCGTTTCCCCTCTTATCTCAGTTGTCATAGCCTCTCTTCTGTGTTCCCAGAATCCACTGTCATTTCCCTCTCTTATTACACTCACACCCTTACACTGTACCACAGCTGCCCAGCCTAATGGACTGTAAACTCCTTGAAGGTAGATATGAAAGTGCCCTCAGCCCAGAGCCTGGGGAGTGCTCCATAAATCCTTTGTTCACTCTGTGGTTTTACAACCTTCATTCTGGCTTCCTCTGGCAAACACATTTCTAAGTGATTTAGTCTTGTCACCTCATTTCTCATCTCTGTCCCTTGGATCAGTTCCACATGGACAGCAATTGGAGATCTCTCCCTGTTCATTCCCCACCTTGACATCTGCCTTCATTGATGCTTTGTAATCTCTGTATCGAAGGCAAAGCTTTGTGTCCACAGGCACATCTGACAATGCCCATTTATCCCTCCTCTGCAGACCTACAAAGGCTCTGACATCGATGTCTTTACCTTCGGCATGCCAATCAACACCGTCTCCCTCATCACAATCCTCTTGCACCAGGCAATGGAAATGAAGACATGGGTAAGCATCTCAGAGCCTCTGTAGCTCAAAAGCATATTTCTGTTCATTGCCTACATTCAGATTGCTGAGTTGAGCTCCTAGCTATGTCCCACCAACTGGAAAGGGTGAAGCTATAGTTCCTGGCCTCCACTTGCTTATCATCTATCCAGGATGACCAAAATTAACACACAAGATCAGCATTATTTGTAAGAATAGATAACATTGAAACAAAGTTCAGAAGTGGTATCAAGACAGAGAAAAGTTAGGCTGAGCACACCTGAGTTGTGTTAGGGAGGACAGTTTCTCATTTAATTTCAGTGTGCAAGATTGTCTTCAGGTCACCATATCTCAAGCAAGTCCAAATATCACATTTTGATATCTAAAAAGGAATTACAGATTCTTTACTGAATTCATCAAGTCAATAATAACTTTATAGAGAGCTGAAAGTATATGCCAGGCACCTGCACCTACATGATTTGCATGGTATCATCTCATTTAAGCCCACAGATCTCTTTGTGTTAGGTATTTTTATAATTCCCATTTTACTCATTTAGAAACAGGTGCCATGGGGCCAAGAAACTAGCCCCAAACAGTTCAAGACAGAAGCAGGTTCTAAGCCATGGGAATAGATAAAATTGAATGGTACGTGGAGACCATAGTACAGAAAGATTTGTCCTTAATAACCTGGAGGTGGCTCTTTCTGGAAGCATAAGTATTAAAAATTTGGATATCTGCCCCTCAAGAAGGCTCAACCTGTTCATGGGTTCTGCAGTAGAACTTATCACCTCACCAGAAGAGCCTGCAACAGAGGTCAGAGTCTAGAGTCCCATTTACTACTGGGTTCAACTTCCCCCACTCAAGAAAGGAAACTATAGAAAATACAACAATGAGCAGGCATGGTGGCACATGACAGTAATCTCAGTGACTGAGACAGGAGGATTCCAAGTTTGAGGCCAGCCAGGGCAACTTAGCAAGACCCTGTCTCAAATTGGAAATAAAAAGAAGTGGGAGTAGGGATGTTTCTCCACGGTGAAAGACCCACAGGTTCAATCC
Organism: Geosciurus inauris; assembly: GCA_004024805.1. Lineage (NCBI taxonomy): Eukaryota > Metazoa > Chordata > Mammalia > Rodentia > Sciuridae > Geosciurus > Geosciurus inauris. Next base: position 26,796 of record PVHX01008496.1, on the reverse strand, counting down.
CCAGTACTTCCAGGAAATATGACAATAAAAGGCTATTTTGGGTTACAGTTTTATCAGAATTGTGAGCACAGAATACTAGGAACTGAGTCAAGCTAAATGTTTAGAACTCTCAGAAATGAAAAAGTGCAATTTGTGGGATCCTCTCTAGATCAGACATTGGCAAAAAGTAAACTACCAAATTGTAAAGTAATATTGGGAACTCAGCCAGAATGCCACACAAATAAGAAAACAGTAGTTGAGAACAGTGGCTCCAGCATCACATAATAGTCTCAGGAGAAGATAAAGGAGACAATGGTGTGACTATCTGGTTGGCAAACTGAGAAATTGAGCTCTATATATGTACTATGACTTGAAATGCATTTAAATAAATTAATACAAAAAGCAGTATTTAAGTGCTTCTCATTGAGAATGAAAATCAGAATAAATCTGGCTCTATCACCTGGATGTACTATACAGAGATGACCTTAAAGTCCACCAGAGACTATAGACAAGGTACACTCACAAAAGCCACTAGAAAACGATGTATTCATCAGCATACTATATAGTGACTCAAGCACATCCATTTCACAAGTTATGGAATTAGCTCGAGTACCCATCAACAGATGAATGGATTAAGAAAATGTAGTATATACACTCAATGGAGTTTGACTCACCTGCAAAGAATGCAACTATGACATTTGCTGATAAACAGACAGAACTAGAGATCACGATGCTAAGTGAAATAAGCCAGATCATCAAGGTCAGAGCAAAATATGGGGAAAGGGAGATTAGTGAAGTAAAGGAAGATAGACAGGAACAGTGGGAGGCATTGACCAAATTCTGCTATATACCTATATGAATGAGTAAACCACAGTGAATTTCACCTTTATAAAGCACTAGTTTTAAAAAATCCACAAATAGAAGGAAGAACAGTAGAGGAAGTAGTGAGGACTGAAGTGGAACAAATTATATTGCATGCATGTGTGTCAGAATGAACCCCAATATTATGTAAAACTATAATGCACTAATGAAAATTTATTTATTTTTTAGTTGTAGGTGAACAGAATATCTTTATTTTTTATTTTTTATGTGGTGCTGAGGATCGAACCCAGTGCCTCACACGTGCTAGGCGAGCACGCTGCCACTGCGCCATAACCCCAGCCCCTAATGAAAATTTTTAAAAGACGACCTGAGAGGAACTAAACAGCTATGCTGTATGTATATATGGAAATATTACACTGAACCCCATTATATAATTAGTACATGTTAAAAAAGAGGCAAATGACATTTATAGATCCTCATTAAAAGATCCCACTTTAGCAAGAACATCAAAAAGCATAAAAAATAGAACTTTAGGAAATATGATCAGAGAGAAGGGCTGGGTGATTATGCTAAATCCATCATGCATGGGAGATAGAAGTACACATTTAACTATACATATTTTCGTAAAAGTCCAAAAAGGTAAGGTTAATAACTAAAGGAATGAAAAAGAAAAAAGCAGAAAATGATAACTACAAAATATGTTCAAATAAATCCAAATACATCAGTATTCTTAGTAAATGTTAATGAATTAAATTTTCTCAAAACAGAATATCACTATATTTTTTTTTCCTGAGCAATATAAGGCAAGTGGAAAAATTCACAATCATAACATGATCTTTTTATGCAGCTGTATCAGAAACTGGCACGGATCAAATATGCAACAAAATATTTAAGCTTTGAATAAATTATCATATTTTATGTAATACATAAAATCTTGCTCCAAAAAGACCAAATTTTAAATCTCAAAGGAATCTGAAAGATTAATAATTTTAAAGACTATGGTCCTGGACAAAACAGCATTTGAACTAAAAACAAGCAAGAAACAGGTAACCAAAACAAAATTCACTTCTAAATAACTCATGAGGTAAAAAAAACAAATGATTCTGGAAATTGTAATATTATTCTCACTGAACAACTACAACACTTGCAGACTTCTGCAATGCAGCTAAAGCTTTCATTATTAAAAACAAAAAAGAAATAAGAATTCACATCTAGGAATATAAAATTACCATGTATACCAAAGAAAACAGAAGAAAAAATCTTCTAAGGTCAAAAGTGAGCTCTTCAAAAATCCAATGAAAACAAAACTCTGGCAAAGCAGATTCAAGAAGACAAACCCAAATCTAGGAATGAAAATTATCTGATTTTAAATTATTTTTTGAAAATTTCTTTAAATGTAAAATTTACCAAAACATAGTCCAGATTACTGAGCAAATATGAATAAGCCAAATCCTGTCCCCTGGAGACATGAAATCCAAAGGATTATAGAGATGAATTTGAGTTTAAATGTATAAGAGACAGATAATCTCTTTTATAATAGGGAAAGATGTTCTAGCCCCATTTATGCCACTATAACAAAATACCTGAAAGGAGGTAAGTTCCAAGGAATAAAAATTTCTCACATCTCTGGAGGCTGGAAGTCCAAGATCAGGTACTGGCAGTTTCAGCATCCGGTGAGGCCTGTTCTCAGCCTCCAAGATGGTGCCATCTTGCTGCATCTCTGAAGAGGGAGACACAGGGGCTGAACACTCTTCTCATACGGAAGAAGGGCAAAGGCACCAAAGATCTGCCTTCAACCTCTAATCCATCTTCAAGACAGAGTACACATGACATAATCACTTCCCAAAAGATCCTACCTTTCATGACTATCGCACTGGGTATTAAGTTCCTACATATTAATTTTAGAGGGACACATACTTTCCAATTCTAGCAATTTGTTTTTCATGGTTAAAATAACACTGATATCAAAATGGGCATGGACAGTCCAAAAAAAAAAACAGAATTATAAAGCAATCTTAATAAATGTACTTTCAAAAAGTCCAAATACAGCCTTGGCAGATCAGTTCAGCAATGTTAGATGAGAACACATGAACAAGGAAATTTCATATGCTGCTAGACTTCAAACTGATATACCACTTTAAAAAGCAATTTGAGAATAGCTAGAAGAGTTTAAAGTACTCATATACTGCAACATGATTTCACCTCTAAGCATTTATGAACCCAGAAAATACTCTTACACACGTGTATAAGGAGATATATGCAAGCATATTTGCTCCAGCATTGTTGATAGCAAAATAAAGACTAAATGTTCATCAACAGGAAGAAAGACATGGTCTATTCATACAGTAAAATAGGCAGTCCTGACGTAGTGATTTGACATGCAGCTTTACAACTGTATTCTCACTTCACTGAGATCATTTTTCTTGAATTTTTTATGAAGACACTAACCCCCCTTTTTTTTTTATTAGTTTATTTAATTGCATTTCAAGTCATAGCACATATATAGAGCTCAGTTTTTCCATTTCTCTGGTTGCAAACCAGATAAAGTTACACCAATTGTGTTTTCATACATGCACCAAGGGTAGTGATGACGATCTCAATCAACCATCTTTACTATGCCCATTCCCCTTTCCTGTCCCCCACCTCCCCCATGCCGCATCCAGTGTTCCTCTATTTCTCTTGTGTTTCCCATTCCCACCTCCCCTACTCATCAGCATCCACTAATCAGAGAGACCATTCAGCATTTGGTTTTTTGGGATTGACTTACTTAGCATAATGCTTTCCAATTCCATCCATTTGCCTGCAAATGCCATAATTTTATTCTCTTTTATTGCTGAATAATATTCCATTGTGTGTATGTACCACAGTTTCTTTATCCATTCATCTATTGAAGGACATCTGGGTTGCTTCCACAGTTTAGCAATTGTGAATTGTGCTGCTTTACTGTAGTGTGCTGTTTTTAAGTCTTTAGGGTATAGGCCAAGGAGTGGGATAGCTGGGTCAAATGGTTGTTCCATTCCAAGTTTTTTAAGCAGTCTCCATACTGCTTTCCAGATTGGTTGCACCAGTTTGCAATCCCACCAGCAATGTTTAAGAAGACACTAACCCCTTTCATGAGATCTCCTCTCCCATGACCTCCAAAAGGCCCTACTTCCAAATACTATTATGGAGGGTATCAGGGCTTTAACATATAAATTTGAAAGGATACATTCAGGACACAATAAGAACTACATCTTATATAGCATAGTATTTATACATGATAAAGTAAAAAGCAACCATCAACATGGATACATAAACATGCATAAAATAACACTGAATTTATATTCAGTATTAAGTCATTTGCAAGGGACATGGGTACTTTCATTGTATAAGACTTAACCTTTGTATGCTTGAAATATTTCATAGTATACATTTAATATTTCATAGTATACATTTGAGATACGTTCCCAAAGAAATTATGACCCTCTTAACCAGTAGATATTTTTTAAACTTTCAAAATGCCTTGGAAAGTATAATCAGGCCTCAACTGTACATTAAATAGGTGACAATGATAAAACTTCTATATCCTCTGCTGTCACTTAGCCCTCTTAAAATACTGCATCCATCTGCTTTAAAAAAAAAAAATATAAACTGGGCACAGTGGCCCATGCCCATAATCCCAGCTACCCAGGAGTCTAAAGTGCTTGGATTATAAATTCAAGGTCAGCCTGGGTAACTTTGCTAGACCCTGCTTCAAATTTTTTTTCTAAATGGGGAAATACTGTCTACCTAATGCAGCTCTAGAACAGGTACCCCAATAATTACTGGCCCTTTCTGGAAAGGAGCCAGTTACTGAAATCATTTATCTATTTTTTGTCAATGAACCTTTATTTATATGTGGTGCTGAGAATCAAACCGACTACCTCACACATGCCAAGCAAGCATTGTACCCGTAATCCACAACCCCAGCCCATTTATCTTTCTGAATCAGGGGGACATCTACTTCTTCCCTGGCTAGAAATAAAACAATTTTAGTAGCCCAAGCAATTATAAAAGTTAGCTGAATACCTCAGTTAAATAGGAGGAATAAGTTCAAGAGAACTATTGTACAATGTGACTATTATATTTTTGAAAATCCATGAGATCTCAAGTGTTCTCAGCCTTATGATATAATGTATCTGTTATCTCTACAGTCATTCCACAGTATATACATATTTCAAAACATAGTATATGACATATCAAAGCAGTTGTAAAACTTAGCTAAATAATTTCATTTAGAAGTTCAAGAGATCTATTGGACAACACAAGGACTATAGTTAATATATTCTTGAAAGTTCTTGTGTTCTCACCACACACAAAAATATCAGTATGTGAGGTACTGCATATGTTAACTAGCTCAAATTAGCCATTCTACAATGTATACATATTTCAAAACGTGTTGTACATGACAACTGCATACAATTTTGTCTAATGTAAAAAAAAATAAGCTAACTTCTTCAGAAACAGCAATTTTATTGGATCACTGCTCACAGTTAAAAACTATTGGATAACTTTTTTCTTTAAAGAAAACTCTGAGGGCTGGGGTTGTGGCTCAGTGGTAGAGCGCTTGCCTCACACACTTGAGGCACTGGGTTCGATTCTCAGCACCACATACCAAATACATAAATAAAGGTTTAAGAAAATCTTAAAGAAAACTCTGAAAGAACAATAAGCTAACAGGACAGTAAAGACCAAAACCTCAGGGAAAGTGGGATTCTAGAAAAGAAAGCTGAGCCAGCAACTGTTTCCTTGAGGGTGTTTTTGACCCTCCCCAAAATGAACCTTGAGTGAAAGGCTCAAAAATTAGAAGAAAAAGTATGCCCAAATCTTCATGTCGGCTTAGGACCTTACCTCCTTAACAAGACTCCTATAGTGCAAGAAGTAAAACCAAGATTCAATACATGGGATGGATTCAAACTAAAAAGCTTCTCAGCAAAAGAAACAATGAGGTGATCAGACAGCCTACATTCTGGGAACAAATTTTTGCCACATGCACATCTGATAGAGCACTGATCTCCAGGATATATAAAGAACTCAAAAACTTAACACCAAAAAAACAATCCAATCAATAAATGGGCTAAGGAGCTGAACAGACACTTCTCAGAAGATATATAATCAATCAACAGACATGAAAAAATGTTCAATATCTCTAGCAACTAGAGAAATACAGTCACAACTACTCTAAGATTTCATCTCATGCCATTCAGAATGGCAGTTATCAAGAATACAAACAACAGTAAGTGTTGGTGAGGATGTGGGGGAAAAGGCATGCTCATACATTGCTGGTGGGACTGCAAATTGGTACAACCAATCTGGAAAGCAGTATGGAAATTCCTTAGAAAACTTGGAATGGAACCACCATTTGACCCAGCTATCCCACTCCTCGGTCTATACCCAAAAGACTTAAAAACAGCATACTACAGTGACACAGCCACTTCAATGTTTGTAGCAGCTCAATTCACAATAGCTAAACTGTGGAACCAACCTAGATGCCCTTCGATAGATGAATGGATAAAGAAACTGTGGTATATATACACAATGGAATATTACTCAGCAAGAGAAGAGAATAAAATTATGGCATTTGCAAGTAAATGGATGGAGTTAGAGAACATCATGCTAAGCAAAGTAAGCTAATCCCCAAAACTCAAAGGCTGAATGTTCTCTCTGATAAGTGGATGCTGATCTCACAGGAAGAATGGAGGAACTTTGGTCAAAGGGGTGGGAAAGGGTACAGGGGTATGAGGACAGTAAAGATGGTGAGTGGAATGAGATGGACATAATATCCCTAGCTTCATGTATGACTGCATATATAATGTGATTCTACAACACATACAACCAGACAAAAAGTTGTGCTCCATCTGTGTACAATGAATCAAAATGCATTCTGCTGTCATGTATACCTAAGTAGAATAAATTTTTAAAAAAAATTAAAACCCAGGCTTCTAAAGTGGGAGTCTAATAAGAGATCATATTACATTAGGATCCTAGAGGATACACTTTAGTAGGGGAGAGGCATAATTAGGTGTACCTAAACAGTAGATAGGATGAGCATAAAGGACATGTCGTTGGAAAGTGTGACCAGCAGCTGGCCTCACATAGATTTGATGCCCAAATCACATCACCTGGGTGAACCAAACGTCAACCTATGAATTACATTTGAAGTGATTCAAGGGCACTGAACCACACATGCCCTCTACAGAAAGGTACCTTCCTCTTTCAAAGGCTGAAATAATCCTCACTAACATTTATTCTAAATGACCAATCTCCCGAAGAAACCAGAACTAATAAGTGAGAATAAAGAAACAAATGGATACAAAATTATCAGCTATAAGTGATAAAAACACTATTTCTTTAATCATAGTAAAGAACAAGCTTTAAAGTATCTACAGAGATTGGTAAACTACAAAGAAACCCAATAGATTTGAAAAGAGATCACATGGAGCATTTACTTGTAAAAACTATAGTAACTACAATTTTAATGGTTGACTTCACGGCAGATTAGATGCAGCTAAGGGGTATTTAGTGAGTTGCTAAAAAGAAATTACCCAGGATATAGAAGAAAAAATAAAAATTACAGGAGAGATATTAGTGGTATCTAAAAATCACTTAACATATATTTGATAGTAATTCCTGAAGAAAAGAGGATGAAATCAGCAATATTTGAAAAGACAGTAACTTGAGAATTTTGCAGAAATGATCAAAAGATATCAATTCACAGATGTAAGAAGATCGGCAAACAAGCAAAACCAAAAAAATAATTCACACTTATAAGAAAACTACAAAGACCAAAAAAATCATACAAAGCAGACCAATTTTAAGAGAAATATTTCCATTTAAGGAAAAACAGATTGCTAACTTCTCAGTAGCAACAATGGAAGCCAAAGGACAGTGGAATACTAGCTAAAAGATGCTCAAATTCTGCCAAACAAGAATTCTATATTCAAAAATCTTTCACAAATGAGAATGAAATAAAGTAGAGCGTATATCACCAAACTGACAAGTCTGTGCTAAAGGATGTACAGAAGGAAAGAGATCTCAGAAGGAGGGTGCAAGAAGAATGGATATTGGTCAATATAAGTAAATCTTAATAGTGATCCTATTAAATGCTGATTTGCGCAAATTAGGAGGTAAATGGAGTTAAAGTGCTCCAAAGCATTTTGTGATCCAGGAGGGGAAAGTAGCTGTATACTCTAAACTCCAGGAAGATTGTTACTTACCATCACTGAAAGAGTAAAAATGGTATCTGTGACTTTCAAACTGGTAAAGAAGATAAAATTATAGAAAATAGTCACTATGTTTAAAAGACAAGAACAGAAAAAGCAGGACAAACAGGATACTACAACCAGACAATAGAACACAGTACTACCTTCAAAGTGAATAAACTACTGCCATGTGTGGAAGAAATGGACTCCTCATGCAAACATAAAGAGAAAAAACAAAACATTACTGTTTATTCAACATTTAAATGCAGGCCACATAAGGAAGCATACATAAGTGGTAAAGCTACCAAGGATGGTCTGGCGAACATCACCAATGTCAGGAGAAACAGACTTGGAGGTCTCTGGGTTAACAAATAATTGCTTTATAATGATCCTTTTTTTTTTTTTTTTTTTTTTTAAGATTTTCATTTGAGTGAGACATTTCAAAGAAATTAAAGCAAAGTTAGCCAAACAGTTCAGCCCTAGTGCCTGAAATCTGACCTATATCCTCAAGAGTGCTTTCTTCTTTTCCTCCACAGACCCTTGTCCATGGGCTTGTCCTGCTAAGCAGCTTCCTGATGTACTTTGTGGTCTCCCTGGTGTACAACGCCACCTGTGTCACCTGCAACAGTCCCACCAACCCCTACTGGGTGATGGAGAACCAGCTGTCAGACCCCACGTTCTACCTCGTCTGCTTCCTCACACCGGTCGCGGCTCTTCTCCCAAGGTCTGAGCATGGGGTTGCTTCCCATCTAGAATGCCAGTCTCCCCTTAATAAGCAATTCTCATAACCCACAAGTCGTTCCTTTGACCCTTGATGGGCTTCTAGAGGCTATTTTTTCCAGAGGCAAGGTCATAGGACAGAAACAACGAGCCAGGGGGCAAACAACACCAACTCTGGTCCCAGGTCAGCCACAGAGTAGCAAAGTCGCTAAATCTAGCATGACCTCAGTTGTGATATCTGTAAAATAGGAGTAAAAATGCTTACCTTTCTGACTTAAAATTTTGGTTATGTGATAACCAGAGACAGGACAGGGTAACTGCCCCAAGTCCAGTTTAGTGAAAACAGTGGAACAAAGAACTCAGGAAAGTTCTAAAGTCATGGTCTCAGGAAAGATACAGTGCAGCATTCCAGAGTTTCTCAGAAACTTCAATTTTACATGAAATAGTTAACTTTTATAATATCATTTAAATTTGTTCAAAACGCTCATAATAAAAAAATCTTCTGTATGCTATATACATTATCCATGCCCACAGACTATTTCTGACATTCCCACTTACATTGTTTGCTTTCATCTTTTTCAGAAAAATAGCAAAATGAATGTCCCGCCTTTCCATGGAGCTCACATTTCTACATCACCTCTTGTTTTGTTTTTCCTGTCAGCAAAGATGCTTCTAGTTTTACTAGTTCATGAGATCACTGAAGTCCCTCTTGGGACCAGCATGTGTCCACAAACCCAATATCCCTCATAGTGGGAGCTGGATCCTTTCAACTCAGGGATCAATGTTCTGTTCTCCAGCCCACACTTTCTATCCAGAGAAATTGGTGATGTACACCTAGGCGAAAGCCTCGTCTCCTCAGTCTCATCACTCCGAACCTCAGAATTTAGCCACTTACCATTCGAGACTATATTCAGTGAAAATCACAACATTGGAGAACTTCCTCTTTCCCAGAATTAGGCAGAAACCATCGACATCCTTGCTGCACCTATGCTGCTCTCCATTTGGTCTTCCCAAGCCACCTCAGAAACTTGACCCCTGATATAGAGCTGGAGGTTGAAATTTCCAAGATGAACTCCATGAACACCATAGAAATGAATTCTAAGTATTCACTGTGTGCATAACCTCCCTTCTCAGCTGGTCTCTGCAGCCTCCTCTCCCATGCCTTGCCTCAAGCTTTGGGTTTCACACCACCAAGCTGTTTGTCCGCCCTGTAATGGCCCCAGGCCCCTTGAAGTTCCTTCTATTTGGAATGGCTTTCCCATCAGCAGACCCCTTCAGCTTCTGCTATCTTGTCAGACATGAACATCGCCCGCCTTCTGCAGGATGAAATAAGTTTTTTTCTGAGTCTACTACCTAGAAATATCTGTCATGGCCTTCCCCTGGTTGATCATACAATCTGTTTCTCTTATTGCCTAGCACATTGACTTCATGTCTGCATTCAGATAAATGAAAGGAACAAAGACGAATAAAACACCCACCTTAAGAAGTCTAATTAATTACTTAGACTTAATTAATTCAGTGGATGATTTTGACAAGAGTCTGACCATAGTACAAGTATCAATAGTGAGCCCTGAGAGTAGTGTGGGAAGCAATTATGAACAAGCACAAGCCTCAGGGACATAGTTCCCACCCTAGCCTTTAAAATAACTACTGAGGAGAGGAACTATGACAACCGTGCCCTTGTCAGGAGAAGATATCAAATAGGAGGGTTAAGAATTCTTGTCACTTTCAAGATTTGGGGTATGGAAAGCAAAATGTCTAAGCCCCACATTCTTTATCTCTTACTAAAAAAACATACTTGGAGCCAGAATATAGAAGACAGATGCATCAGTGTAATGAATATCCTTGAAAAGATAAGCACCCCTCCCTACGGCGCGTTGAACAGATGAAGGACAAGTAAGGGAAAAGTCAGTAAATATGCACCTGCTAGTTACCCTAATGCATAGGTTAGATCCTTGCTTATTCTATATCAAAATAGACTTGAATTTAATATTTACTCAGAAAGGCAAAGAGACTTCCTCTGTAAGGATGATTTATAACTGTTGGAAGGACTGTTGACTTGGAACAGTTATTATTCACCGGTAGAGAACTACTTGTTCACTGAAAGTTTTAAGCTGCATTTATCATAACAGATTGATTTTCACTCACCAAGCTTGTAATAATTAGCCCACTAACCATGACCTCCTCTCAAACCTAGTTATTTCAACCAGCATCGTATAAATTGCCCTGAACTACACCCACAGATGCATATAAATACAGACCAAACAAAAGCAAATGACATAGTTACCTTAGATGTGCCTTCTAATTAGCTACAATAGAAGATAACAGTCCCTGGATCCTCTTTGCTTGGCTTCAGGGACTCTACACACTCTTGGGTTTTTCCTTTCTTTTGCCTACTCCTATCTTTGATGCAGTATATGTCAATCCTACCTCTAAGTTCCCTCCTCTTCTAACTTTATTCTTGCTTTTGTGGATTGAAAAACCACTTTTAGCAAATGAATCTCCACTCTAAATCACCAACACAGATTTCTGTTCTGAATTCCAGATGTATCATTCCAGGTCCCTATTCACCTCCCCCGGGCATATTAAAAGCCTGAGGAAACCAGGCAACACCTCTAATTCTCAATTCCATTCTCCATCACCACCAACCATCCCAGAAGCCTGGGTCTCCTCCATAGTTCCTTCCAGCAAATGCTACCCTCCTGGGACCAGAGCAGACCCATGGAGTTATCCATGACAGGGTCCCCATGTGCATATCTTGCATAGCACCAAGTCCTGGTAGCTTTACCTTCTACACATTTCTTAGCTCCACCTGCTTCTTCATTTCTACAGCCACCACCATGGGTGGGCCATCCCCCTTCACCCCATATTACTTCAAGGGTCTCCTATTGGGTCTATTATTGTGCACTGTCACTGAATTCAAGTGTGATCATGTCACCCATTTATCGTTCTCCAAGGGCTTCTCAAGATATTCATAAAGGCTGAAAACCAAAACACGGCCCATAGTTGTCACCTGCCCTGTGCCAACTCTCCACCCTCAGGCCTTTGCAGTTGGCTTCTGGCCCTCACCCCTGTGCTGGCCTCTCCCATGCAGTCCTCTGCTTACAGGCATCTTCTCCGAGGAAGGTCTTCAGATCAGGTGCTCCACATCCTCTCACCTCCTCCCGACCCCCAAGTATAGCCAGATTCATGCGAGAGGAGAGCCACGTCTCTGGCTTTTTCAGAGCTTAGCCTTGTAGGGCCTGAACCATTGTGGGAACTTGAAGTATTTGTTGATGAATGAATGAAGGAGAAAGGTGGTGGTTTGGGGAACAGTTCAGACAAATTCTTATCTCCAGGCAAGAAGCCTAATTTTTCTTGATGTGCTTCTATGGCCCCTGTGAGACAATGAGAAAAGGGTTATGTGGTTCTGTGGTTTGTCTTCCGAAACCCTTTGCCCACTGTGGAGTCATCCTGCACTTTGAAGACATAGACTAGGAGCCTCTCTCTGCTTCTAAGACTTGAAAAAAATCAATTTTTTTTTAAGAAAGATTATCTTTGGAAAAGACCCGAGATGTCCTCTGGGCCAGATGGATTGTTTTTTTAGAGAAAGTATCTGACACCCAAAGAGGGCATGTGAGCGGCCCGTGTCACGAGCTGGTGTCTGCTCCCACACACCACCTAGGTTTATTCCCCCCCTCACACCTTCCCTTGCCTAAATTTGGAATAGGGAGAAAACTCTAGCTGCAGATGGAGACACTGAATTCCACAGTCCACTACAGGCTGCGTGCAGCTCAGCAGGAGGAAAGGAACCCTGGGTTAGTCAACAGAGATCTCAACTTCTCAGGAACTTGTGAATTTCAACTCATCACTTGAGGCCTTAGTTTTTTTTCAATCTGGCAAATGGTGATACTACCATGATTTCAATTCAGCATGGCACACAGATTCTAGAAAATAAGATATTTTTAAATGACTTAAGTTCCACAAATTGTTGACATTACTAATCAATTACATTTGCCTAAATTAGAGTGGTCCCCAAACAGAATATGCTGCCTGGTACATGGCAGGTAGGACGGACACACTCTGGATTCAGACTGCTTGGTTCTGATCAGAGCGGACAACTGTATGGCTCCAGATACAACACTAAATCTCTCAATACCACGGTTTCCTCGTCTGTACACAAAAGAGGGGAAAATATATAGTCACATGCTGCTTAATGATAGCACTACATTCTAAGAAGGTTTTCACTTTAGTGTAAACAGTATACTTATATAAACCATGCTGGCTTTATTCCTAGGTAATAAAATCTTATAGGACCACCACAGTACCTGCTGTCCATCATTGATGAATCATTATGTGGCCCATGACTACCAATCACATGAATTGTAGGGAGAATGAACTAATATTGCAAGCTCTTGGAGTAGTCCAGTATATACTAAATGTTAGCTGCTATTTTGTGCTCCTCAACCCGTAAGTGCCCAAGCTTAGATTTAATAACCATCAGTCAGAAATGCTCTATGTGGGAAGTTAGAATCTAACACCCCTTTCAATGCTGAAAATCATGAAGTCAATAAAAATCAGAACATTATTCTTTTATTTCCTATCAGATACTTCTTCCTGTCTCTGCAAGGAACTTATGCGAAATCTCCTATCTCAAAAGCTCAGCAAATTGACCAACTGCCCACAGAAAAAAGAAACCTGGAAATCCAGAACTGGAGGAGCAAATGGAGACCTGCCCCTATTCCTGGAGTAGCTCAGCCCACCCACAGTCCAGTGCCACCTGTCCCAGAGCAAGACTTCAGAGCCAGCACCCCAAAGAGCTCCAGTACTCCTAAGCGGAAGCACACAGAGGACTGGGTGTTCCATGGACAGAGAAGCACCAGAGAGCGTGGAAGGGATGGCCCATGCTCGGGGGACTCGTCAGTTCAACTCTCATCTGGGGAGCATCTTCTGGGGCCAGATAGGACACTGGCTCCCAGAGCCTGCTCCAGGGAACAGAGGGATGTGTCCCAACACTTGACTAGAGGTGGCCATCGTCGATCTCAGAGCTCACTGACCATATGAGGGGCTGCAGATATTCATGCAGATTCAGAAGCGGCCACTCGATCACTGGCCCAGGTATCCCTTGAACCTTCCTCCTCATAGAGGGAAGAATGGGCCAGCCTTATTCTTTGCTACCTACCAGACTTGACTTCCTTAAAGGAAATGCTGATTCCAAGGAGGCTGACAAAAAAGGGCTGAACAGCCAGTTCATCTCTAATTTTCTTCTGCTGCTGGGCAGCATGACTTACAAACAGTTTCATAAAGAGGCTATGTTTCCATTGCACTGAATTCCCCAAAATTTTTAGCCCAGATATTCTTAGGATCTTCTAGATAAGTGAAGTCTAGAACCAAACACAACTAGGCCACACATTTCCAAGATTCCAAGAAGTGTAATAACCCAGGCAAGATCTCAGGAATGTACTGGGTTTCTCAAACCATCACCTGACCCCTCAGTGCCAAGAGTTGAAGTCTCAGATGAGACCTGGGCACACAAGGGCTTTATCTTGATGGCCAAGTCAAGGTTAACGTCTCTTCCATCCAGAGATGGGTCTGCTTTCTATCTAAGCCAAATAAAAGCCAATCTAAAGATGAAAACTCCATTTAAACTCACTTCCACAGATGCTTCTGAAAGCTGTAGAGTCACAGCTAGTGTAAGGGACAGGAAAAGTGCATGTGCTAAAGGTAACAGGTGTACCAGAAGCCCCTGTTCTAGCCAGCAGACCACAGGTGCCACCATCTGAGAAATCTTCCAAGAGGATATAGACAGCACTCTTCTTAAAGCTATTTATTGTATTTAAAATAAAATTGCTCATCCTCATTCATCTCTTAGAACAGGAAAACTCCAAGATCAGGAGATCCTAGCACATTTCCACCCAGAATAGACCCTTATGATAGAGCAACTCTAAAGGATAGGGCTAGTATTAAACCCAACACTCATTCAACGTCTCCCAAGAATATCACCACCTGAATGACACTGCCTCTGTTAAGTCAGGGAAAGTCTCACTTCACAGGAAAAAGGTTTGCATATACTTTGTATCCCTAGCAGTCACAAATGCCAAAAAATATACAGGAGGAGCTCAAAACAGTGTTGAAATAATGGATGACAAAACACAGAATCTCAACTGTCAAAAAGAAAAAAACTAGATCTACTATGGGTAGTGGTAGCCTATGCTAAGATAAGCCAGGTTGGGTTATGGAGAACTTCCCACCTTAAGCTGGAGACTGCAGGTTAAATGATAAGCACACCAGTGGATGAAACAAGTGTTGCGAATCTGGCCAGTCTTGGAACCTGAGAGTCACAGCCACCAGTCATGAGTTGACCTATCACTTGAGTAACTCCTAGCAAAGATGCCCAAAAAGAGCTGAAGAGTCACTGGCAGAATGAACTGACCATCCTCTTGGAAAGCCTGGACTTAAGCCATGCAGAGCATCATCCTGGAGCCAACATCACTGTCTAACCGTCTCTACCATATCATGATGCTACATGGCCAGCATGTGGGTACTCAAGGGTATCTGACATGGAGATTGCTATGGGGAGACATACCAGGCAGAGCAGTAAGGATTTGGATTGTTCCAAGTGAGGAGATCAGTCAAGACCTGGCTCTTGGGGGACCCTTCTCTCTCCCTCTATGATTCTGCCTACTTCTAATAGCCAGAAGATGCAGGTAGAATGTTCTAGAAAAGAATAGAGTGGCCTCCTAGATTTGAGTTTGAGTCTTTGCTCTGCCTCTGTATTCTTTGGGATCCAGGATCCTTCGAGCAGGAAGCCCCACTTGCATATTGGGTTAGAACTGTCCTAGCAAAGATGAGCTAGGACAGCATGAAGATCAAGCTGAAATTCACTGGGGAAATCCTTTGACTGAAGTAACACCCTCCGAGCCAGGTACGTTGGCACACACCTGTAATCCCAGTGACTCGGGAGGCTGAGGCAAGAGGATTGCACGTTCAAAGCCAGCCTCAGCAAAAAGTGAGGCACTAAGCAACTCTGAGACCTTGTCTCTAAATAAAATATAAAATAGGGCTGGGGTTGGGGCCCAGTAGTCAAGTGCCTCTGAGTTCATTCAATGGTACCCTCCAAGAAAAGTAACACCTTCAACAATAGCACAATGGATTCTTACTTCAGAGATAAGGGTAAAGGGGTGACAGCAAAGTTGAAAAACACCCAATACCTCAACGTAAATGCCAAACTATACTCAGTACTCTGTGGCTGCTATTTCCCTTGCATGACCAACCATCCAAGTTTACCCAGGACTTTCCCATTTTTACAAAGTTGTACATCCTGGAAAATGGGACCAAGTGGTACAACTGGTCATCTCCTCTTGCCACTCTTTGTAAACCAAACAAACTGTGACCATCCAATGCGCCATCTTACTCAGAGGGAATGGTTGTAACAAATATTCCTCTGTAACATAATGCTAGTGATTGTACTTAGTACATTTTTATACATGTGTGATCTTTCATTGATTGACTGGAAATATATCATTTTTAGAAGAAAAAATAAACACGATTTTCCATAATTTCCTGCCAGACATTATTATTGATATCATTATCACTGGTTGTAAGTGTGCTCATTCATCCAATAAACTTAAGCCCCTACTACTTGATACCTCAGTCCTTTTCTTACACAGATTCACAACCTTACCAAGGCTGAAAGTATCAAGAACATCTTTGACCCAATGTAAAAGAGTGACACAAACCCAAAGACCCATAAGAATTAGAAGCAGTACACAGTCTGAAACTGTAACCTGACCACTCTTCTCCTGGAAGCCTAGCCCCAACCTCAACCCCAAATTGACTTGACCTCTTTTCATTAATTTATTCATTCTAGTATCAGTTGAGAGCCTCTCTACACAGCACTGTGATAGTCAGCAAGGAGGAACTAGGGAACAAAGCCCAGCTCAGCTCCTGCCTTCAAAGGAATTTGTACTCTGGAGAGATATACAACATTCAAGGAAGTCAACAAATAGGACACTACACCTGAGGGGAAGGAAGTTTCAGCTGAGACCTCGACCATAGGGATGGGAGAGGGAAGCAAGGGTCATTGTAGAGAATTAAGTGCAAAATCCCTGAAAAGGCAAAGAATGTGGTATATTTAAGAAAACAGGTCAGAGTCACTAGAACCCAATCAGCAAGAGGAAGTGTCCCATGATCATTGGTAATAGCTGTTGTGTGCTGGGTGCTAGTCTAAGCCCACCCCATCACATAATCCTCACAACAGCCCCACAAGGTCTATTTTTATCCCCTAGTCCAGTTAGCTTCTGCTACATAACAACCTACCTAAAACCTTGGTAGACTGATACAGCAGCTGTCTGTGCTCACGATGCCGAGTGGGCATCTTGGGCTAGGTTCCACCAGGACATTCATTCCATCCCCGCTCCACGCGGTGTCAACTGATCTCACTTCCATCTGAGGCCTTAGCTGGGATCACCTCCACTCTCATCTTGAAAGAGGCCAGCCAGGCCTTGTCACGTAACATCAACATTTTTCAAGTGAGAACAGAAGCTTAGGTCTTGAGACCTAAGCTCAGAGCTCACACCCCATCACTGCCCACTACATTCTACTGAGTCAGCCCAGTTTTAAAGGTGGAATGTATTTCCCCACATGCTTAACAGGAGGAGCATAAGGAAATTTGAGGCCATTTGCAATCAACCACATTAACCCCCATTAACAAAGGAAGACAGACACCAAGCAAAGTGAAAGTCACATAAACACATCAGAGTCACAGCAAGTGGTGCACAGGCACTCTAATCCAGGGAGTCTTAAACCAGAGGCTGCACCCTTGGCCACAGTTGTACAACCTCATGGTAAGACTGCAGGGCCAGATGACATTCCCTGCAACAGTTAGGCGATCTGAATTCCATCCCAACTTTGTCACAACTGGCAATGTGACCTGGGGAAGACCACACCATGTCTGGCCAGGTTGTTGCCCAGACAAAAGCTTCAGTAAGTAAGGAAGGTACCAGCACCTAAGGACAAACGGACTCATGCTTGCATAGCCATAAAATATGCCCCACCCGCTAAGCTGGGCACACACCTAGACTTTCCTACGTGATTGACTAAGACCCTAGGGATAAATCAATTACATAGGAATAAATCCTCCCAGGAGACCAAAGAACAGACCCCCAAGGGGGCCTGAGACTCAGACTGGATTCAATGATAAAGGTGGGGCCCGTGTGGTAAGGCCCGTACCACAAGCCCACAGACCTTCTGAAGGCCCAACCAGAGGAATGCTGCCCAGCCAATACTTCAGGATGCCTACAATGAGGACTTGGGCACATTCAGATGGGGGTCAAGTCTGGGAGCTCTTTTGTCCAAAAGCCATCTGGTGCCACCTAGCATCATCAAAGGGGGTAGCACACCTGAGAGTGCTCCCTGCAAGTAGAGAAGACAGGATTGTGGAAAAAGGAGCCACAGGCCAGCTTTCAAGTCTGGGTCCTCTGGCAGTTTCCATGGTCATTCTAGACAAATCCCTTCATAGGTTGTGACCTCAAAATGAAGTTCACCTCAGGTGCTCCAAGCTCTCAAGCTGGGGACACTAGTTCTAGCATTCTGTGATTTTAGAAGTTACTTGGGGAAACCAGTTACACTTTAGGAAAGACCTCTGGTGCATTCAGGGCCTTGATTTTCTGTCTGCGCACACATATTCACACAGAGCAGAAACCCCATGAGGCAGTGCTCTGGGCTCCTGCTCCCCGCTGTGTCCCAGGGCTCAGCATATGGCAGCTCTCAACCATATTGTGACTACTGCTGTTGAGAAAAACCATAACTGGGGCTGGTCTTAGGGGAGCCGAGTGAAGGGAGGAGGATAGCAACCCTACCTGGGAAGATAACGTATTTCCTAAGCCTTTGGGGAGACCCTAGATTGCCTTTTTTCAGATGAATAGATGTTAAGGAACTACAAAATACCATTGCCAGCTGTCAGGAGGGAAGCCAGATCTGAAACGCGCCTTGCCCTCCCACAGGCCCTAAGGAACTTTAATCCCCTTCAATCTCCATAAACATTTGCACCCTTCCCCAACAAACATTTGCTATGTAAATAAAGCACCAAGCTAAGTCTCTAGTATGTCAATACCTCCAAGTCCCTCCTCTGTGCACAAACCACCCCTCTCTCTCCAGCCTGAGGTAGGGCAAGCCCAGGCACCTCAGGGACAGATACCACCTGGTACCGGGTAGAATCCTGAGCCTGTCCTCAGACTCCACAACAGCAAAGGCAGGCAGGCAGGCAGACTAGCTGGCTGGCTGGCCAGGTACTTGACTGAAGTTTGAGGAAGTGTCCTTATGTTCCCAAAAAGATGAGGCAAAAGATATTCCTGCACATAAAATGTCACCATTTCATTCACATGATGAAACTCAAGTGGGAGATAAGGAGAAGTGACCAGGGTTCACCTAGAAATCTGGAAGCAATGCTAGAACTGGAATTTGGGTCTCCTGACACCCTCCGTGAGGGCTCTCCAACCATCTCTCAGCCAGAGATAAAACAGCAATCATCCCTGTGGCTGTTCGGATGTTTGCGGGTGAAGGATGGATTATCCCAGTAAAAAGGCACCACTCAGTCCTCTTCTGCCCACCAAGGCAGAAATGAATTCTGAGGCTCCATCAACTGCTGCTGCTAAGCCCCAACTTGCCTTTAAAATGACCCACCTTTTTCCACAAATACACACACACATACACACACACGTCCTTTTAGTAGATGCAAAGAGAAATATGTGAAGAGAAGCACTATTTTCCATTTCATCTGTGACATATTGGTAGATTAGATACTGAGAATTCTCCTTCATGCAGGAAATACAAGTGCTCTGGGCAATACAACATTTGTTGAACCTCTAGATAAGACCTCCTTTTAAAGAGAAGGAAACAGAGGCTCAAAGAGAGGATGTAAATTTGGCAGAAGTTGAGTCACCTTTGCTCATTACTACCCCATAAGCATGCCCCGGGTGTCCGGGAGAGAAAGAAGATTGATGCCATGTTGAAAATGAAATGTCAGGGTCACTGCTCAATAGGTGCATCTACTAAAAATGGGCCCATTAGTTCCTTCCCAAGTAGCTAATTCCAAGTAGGATCTTTTATCATCCATCAGGCCTTGCCATCCATCAATTAAGACAATCAGAGGACATCACCTAGGCCATGGTCTTAATGAACATCATGACCCAATGTGAGATCCCAACTTGGTAGCTTCTCTATTTCAATGGTGGTTTAGGGTATTTTGTCCCAAAGAAGTAGGCCTAGGATTTCTCAATGCAGTGTTTCAGGCCCAGGTGGTGACAAAGATTGCCTTAGTCAGAAGACCCCATGGAAGGGATTGCCTATACCTCAACTGCTCCTGATACAATAGAACACAAAGAATTTGCCTCCCTTTATCCCCCCCCCCCAAATAGTAGTGTGATTTTCCATTTGGCTTCTTTGCCCCACTAAGTATTAGAAAATCATAAATACAGATTGGGAACAGGGTGCAGGGCAGGTAATCAGGTGGCAGGAAATAAGTCTGAAGGATGTTATGAAAGTTCCCAAAGTAAGTGAACAAAACATCACATGCTCTAATTATGGCAGCTCCTGAACCAAGTGTTCACTGGGCCACCATCACCTGGTCTTGACCTCTCTCGCTAGGCTTCACCCATGCTCGAACTCTTGTGAACAGCTGAATTCTAAATACATTTTATACTTTTCAACCTCTGTGCCTTTTCTCCAGCACATCCTCTACCTAGAGTGCCTGTTCAAATCCACATTTCAAGTGAAGACTTCCAAAACTATCCCTGAATTTCCAAATCTCTGTGTGTATCACTTCTGGAAGCCAATATGGACTCACTGCTAGTTACTTAGGTCTATGTTTGATTTTTAATCACTCCTGCTATAATGTCAGAGCCTAACACAGCAGGCATGAATGATTCAACTTTAAGTCCTCTGAAGGCTAGCACCAGTCCTTGGCCAATGATGGCAGTGATCCAGCTCATAAGAACGTCCTCTCACCTAGTCCTGACCACATGTTCAGGAAGCAGAAGTGGAGAGAGACATTTTCCCTGACTATCCCCATACAGGGGGGTTGTCTTGGCCTCCCCATTTCTTTTTCCTCATTAGACAATGACCACATGATGATCCAGTGGTCAAAGTTCCAGGAAAATTAGTAGTTCTTGAGACCTGACTTTCTAAAAGAGTTCCAACCACAATCAAACACATGTTCTCTCGTTCTCTCAAAATCTCACTCTGACTCTTGTGTATATGTCTCCCCACCCCCATGTTTCCCTTCCTCCTTCCATGAAGTCAGCCAGCATAACCAGGTTGAGACCCACCTTTTCTGCTCTTTTCTATCTTCCACTGTGGACTGAGTTATAAATAAATTATTTCGGTCCCATTCTGCTAATGTTCCTTATGGTACTGACCTGGGGACAGGACAGTAGGGGAATGGGGTGGAGGCCACAGAAGGAAGATGTGATTGTCATTGGAGGAAGCAGAAATGACTGAGGTTTCTGTCCACCAGGACACTACCAAGATTTCAATTGCTATTTCATTCCCATTTTGCAGGTAAGCAAACTGAGGCTTTAAGAAATGTTATGTAGTTTATCCAAGGATGCACTATTGATAAGAGGCAGAACCAGCCTTCCAAACCCAGGTCAGACTCCCAGCTCACCGTAATGAGCAACCAGGTCAGGTCAGCAGGGTCTTGGGGAAGCAGCAGGGTATAGCACATGGATTTCTGGAATAGTCCTGGTCTCACAAACTCCTTTGGGGACTCAGCACACACCCCTAGCTGCTTAAATTCTCCAGCCTCATTTCCTCCCAGCATCTCCATAGACACCAAGTCCAAACATTGACACAGAGCCTGGGGGCAGGAATTGGCATCCTAGAAGTCATGTTGACATTGGCCTGGTTCTAATGAGTGCCCCAGCAACCAGAGCCATGCCTAGTACACACACCAAACCAGAGGCACATTAATTTCTGCCCTAGCTGGCTCCCCTTATGGGTTTGCTCATGGGAACGTGCTCAAAGGAGATCTGTCTGAACCCATAATGCAGGAGGAATGTACCCAGCCCTGACTCTCCCCTTATTTTTAATTAGAAGTTCCCATTAAAACCACTACAGCAATGAGGTTCCCACCAGGCAGCATACTTCAGGACAATTAGCACACTCCTCAGGTGGCTAAAATGGCCCAGCTCTGGCCTGGAGCCGACATAATTGCACCAAAACATTCAGCCTACCAGGAGGCTCCCATTTTAAGTGGAAAGAAACAATTAGTCACACAATCTATTGGGCAGTTAGATCTGTAGGAAATTATTTAGTATACATAAAAGTTTGCCAGTAGTTGAGATATTTGGAAATCATCTCTTGCCTATGGCTCAGTACATTCATAAATAAATCTCTACACCTGCCCCCTCCATGCTACTAATACTCGGTGTATACACATGGACACCAACTGTGAAAGAGAGACTTATTGCAATTACGAATCTAGATCACTGGAGACATGAGCATTCCATTCCCGGAATGTGGAAATAATTAGTGGGGCAAAGAGGCTCTGGAACCCCCATCTACCTCCCTGCTACTTTCAGAATCCCCAAGCCACTAATTAAAACCTGCCGCAAGATAGCTCCTGGCCGAGTCACCCTGGTGATTCTGAAGAGTAAATAAAGAGAGCAAATTAGAGAGTCCAGAAAGACCTCTCTGAACACCAGGAGAGCTGCAGAAAGCCACCCTGAGGCTTCCTGGACTCTGCATGAAGCCGCATGCTTGGATTCCACATGCGTAAGCATCTCATCTGCGGTTGCTCTTCCTTCTCTACTCTCATGGCTGAGCCGGTGCACCTTCTACAGGCCAGCAGCGCCACTAACAATTAACATTCAACTGGCATTTCCACTGCGCACTCAAAACCTGCTCTTTCAGCCTTTTCAAATCCAATTCAGACCAAAGTAATCTTTGCCCTTGCGTTTGGGTTCAGGCGCAGCGATTGTTAGGATTGCAGATTATGGTTTATTAGCATTTATTGAACGGCAAAGGAGCCCTGCTGGATAGCGGTTGTCACTAGGTCTCCAACTTCCAAACTAAAATTAAAAAACCAGCAGGACACAAATATAGGAGCAGAGAGGAGGCCCATTCAGGGAGAAGTGTTATTTATGATTTTTCATTCGTGACTATAGATGTATTAGAGGGTTGTGAGGCTTTGAAGAAAGAGGCAGTCTGGTGCCGTTTGAACGCTCACTTCTAAGTCTCCATGGCCCGCCCTTCTGTGTGAATCTGGAGGAACTGGTGAGGTTTAAGGAAGCCTTGATTCAAATTCTGAACTAATCAAGTGTGTGACCTTGAGCAGATTACATTCTCTCTCTGGGAGACAGCTCATCTTCAAAACGAAAGCTAACAAGACCAGTGATGTTCAGTGGTGTTTAAACATTGTTCCTCCCCACCACTGGGAAGATGCTAGCAGGGTGAACAGGGACAAGACTCTCCCCCATATTACCCAGAGCAGCTCTCATCTCTCCTGCTTCACATTCCTGTTTCCCCCAAGATTTTATGCAAACAAATTCTTCATTTTAATCTGTAAGGTGCAATTTGGAAGCTGTTAACTAATCTCTAAAATCCCCCACAGCTCTAAAGTTGATTTGGTAGTAAGAACTCAGAGGTGAAGGGAAGTCACCACGTCAATACAGATGCAGCTGTTGGAATACATCTTGAGTGGCCAAAGTGATATGAAAGCGAGGCAGAACAAACTTGGAATTTCACCAAAACAGAGGAAACATCCAGATACACTAACGACCATGGATACACAAGAGTGCAGGGAGGACCTGTGAAATAGGACTTTGCAGGGTGTGTAGGCTTTATGTAAAGCCAATACAGTTCAGAAATAATAAATGGGCAATTTTCTGGGCCAGATGGAAGGCCCTGGGTCTAGGTTAATGATGCAGAATGGAAAGATCTCCTGGAGAAGTATAGCCAAAATGGCTGGAGAGACACGCCCAATGCATGGTTCTGCCATAGAGAACCAGGGCAACCAAAGAAAATCTATTTCAAGAATGACAGAGAGCTTTGGAAATAAGCAAGGAAGTGATGGGAATCCTGAACAGCATGGAGAATTTGGAAGACAACTGAGGGAAAAGAACAATCTGCAATTTCAACCCTGGCTCCCCAGTGTTAGTGGGGGGACTAAAACTGCCAGGAAAATGTAAGCAGCAGACAGCTAGAAATGCCAATGAGAGCGCAGACTGCCAGTCCTAACTGCAAGAGAATTCCACAGTTCTCAGAGTCTTTACATTTAGTTTGTGAAGCCAGTTGGATTTATCTAAGCAGTTATCTAAGAATAACTGTTGTGCTCCAAAGAAAGAACTCACTTTGAGCCTTCCCCAACCCCCAGAGTCCAAACTACAATGATAGCCACTACTAAATGCCATCTTGTCTGAGGAGCTGACAGCTAGCCCCCTGATGCGAGCAGAAGTTTGGGCTTATGGATCTTTCACTGGGCAGCAGACAGCCCTCTCAGCATCCTATAGCTTCAGGACTAATAGCTTCTGTAGCCACAAGCCTAGTCCCACCCATACTTGCCCTGGAAGGAACTAGGGAAGAGCTCCTTCTCACAGCCCACAACCTTGAGACTGTGGGAGAAATGTTGGGACTATAGCTATTATTTCAAACTTGTACCTGTCCATCAGGAGCTAGAAAAGCCCCAAGTTCTCTATTCTAGAGCTCCAGGAACAAAGCTACCAGTGGCCTCTATCCCAGCCACCACTGGATTCACCTGCTAGGAACTAGGTAATGCCTCTTTCCTAGGTCACAGCCTTGAGACTGAACCTGCTGGTACTAAGAGCTTTAGCATCATCCAAGCTTGTCCTAGAGATAAGAGGAAGGACTCACCCATATCCTGCAGCTCCAAGACTATGGCTACCAATGCCACCAGGCTTGTCCCCACCACAGCTAGCCTTGCATAACTCATATTCTATAGTTCCAAGACCACAGATACCAAGACATACAAGCCCTAGAAGTACTTGTACTCAACCTGCGAGACCTAGGGACATTCTCCCCCCATGTCTTGCACATTCGGGACCATGGATACCAGTGCCATAAGCCCGAATATTACCTGCACATATGCTATGGAGCCTAGAAAAGTTCTCCTTAACCCAGAGACTTCATGTCACAGCTACTAGTGACAAAGTCCTGGTGCCACTTATTCTTGTTCCTTGGAACCTGGAGAAGGTAACATCTGAGTTTTATAACTCCGCAAAAGCAGCTAACAGTGCTACAAGCCCCAGCGCAGAGTATAATCACCTATGGAATATAGGGAAGGTGTCCTTTGTATTCTGAAGCCTCAAGTCCACCGTTTTTAATGTCACAGACCCCAGAATTACCTGCATTCACTCCACAGGACCTTTTGAATGACCTATTTTCCAGGCTGTGGCTCCATAAATGACTGCTGGAGCCACAAGCCCAGGTTTCCCCCATATTTACTCCGAGTTTAGGGGAAGGTCTCTTAGAGACAGTGCTTGCACTGAGGGATTTGGCAACAGTTCTCTCCACATCCTGAACCACCGATGGTGTAGAAGGTGCTGCCACACACCCCACTGTCATCAGATCTGTACTCCATGGAGCCTAAGGACACACACCTCTGGAAGTCTACATCCACTGCAAAGTCACACAACTTCCTTCATGAACTGCTGCAGTCTAGATTATCGGGACACTCAGACACTGTTGACATCAATAAAAGATGAATAAATTACATAGAAACTAAGTGCTTTTGAGCCCCTTATATCCAAACCCAAAGCACACTCCAAACTGACATCCTAAATTCCAATTAAAGGAAAAAAGTATTTTCCTACAAAAGCTACTTCATAAAATTGGCAGAGGTAAACATTATACCCGAGAAGTGTGGACATCAATGTAGGGACACAAGAAACCCGAAAAGAAACAAGATACTTCTAAACAGAATAATAATTCTCCAGAAATAGATTTCAACTTGAAGGAAATCTATAAAATGCCTTGGAAAAGAATTTAAAATAATGATCTTAAGGAAATTTAGTAACATGTAATGGAATACAGACAAACAATACAAAGAAATGATAAAAGCAATTCATGACAAGAGAACTATAGATAGAAATCACTAAAAACAACCCATTAGAAATCTTAGATAAAAATTCCAACTATTAAAATAAAAAGTAAAGTAGAGAGCTTCCACCACAGACTAGAACAAAAGAATTTCTGGACTTCAGAACAGTCTTTTGAATTAGCCCACTCAGGAAAAAAAAAAAATTAAAGAGTGAAGAAAACCTATGAGACTTATGGGAGAAATTATTATGGTAACAAATATTTGCATTATGGGAATTCCAGCAAGTGAAGAAAGGGGGAAACATAGAATATCTATTTTACAGAATAATATCCAAAATATTCTTAAATTTTTAGTAATATGAACATCCAGATATAAGAAGCTTCCAGTTATATTGAACCAAAGTAGATATGCACCAAAACATTAAAATCAAGATGTCAAGGGTAAATGACAAAGACAGAATCTTAAGAACAGTGAGAAAAGCCCGGCGTGGTGGCGCACGCCTATAATCCCAGCACTTTGGGAGGCTGAGACAGGAAAATCGCGATTTCAAAGCCAGCCTCAGCAACAGCGAGGCATAAGCAACTCAATGTGACCCCGTCTCTACATAAAACACAAAATAGGGCTGGGGATGTGGCTCAGAGGTCGAGCACCCCTCAGTTCAATTCTCAGTACCAAAAAAAAAAAGTAAGAAAAAAATGCCAAGCCCAATATAATGGAATACCCATTATACTTATAGCATATTTATCAGAAAAATATCTTACATCTCCAGCCATTAGAGAAATGCAAATCAAAACTACCCTCAGATTTCATCTCACCCCAGTCAGAATGGCAGCTATCCAAAATACCAGCAACAATAAGTGCTGGTGAGGATGTGGAGAAAAAGGTACACTTAAACATGGCTGGTGGGATTGCAAATTGGTGCAACCAATCTGGAAAGCAGTATGGAGACTGCTTAAAAAACTTGGAATGGAACCACCATTTGACCCAGCTATCCCACTCCTTGGCCTATACCCTAAAGAC
>PVHX01008495.1:0-83098 GCA_004024805.1 Geosciurus inauris | reverse complement strand
TTGATCAATTTTTGCCTGTAATTGTTCACTTATGCCATTCTTTAGTTCACTGATCATTTTAATTATGTACATTCTGAATTCTTTCTCTGACATTTCACCAACTATGCTGTTAATGGATTCTGTTACAGTCATATCCCGGTTTATTTGGGGTACTTTCTTCCCTTGTTTTTTCATGTTGATTGTGTGTCTTCCTTTCTTGAAATATCAATCTGAGGTATTGTGTCTTCTATCCTATAATCTTGTATTGACACTCCAGATTACCTGTGTCTTACCTTGGAGCTACTTCTGTTCCCCCAGTGTCCCCAGATGGGCACTACTGCCACTAAAGTTGGTGGCGGAGGTAGTAGGGGTACCTCTAGAGGGCAGTGGGAGTGGCCTTGACTGGGCTCCTGAGGCGGCCCCTGAGGGCTGTTTTGCCCCTCTCTCACACTCCTGCTAGTGAACAGGAACTCTGGAGCAGAACTGGAGGCAGGTCCAGGTCTCACTTAGGCAGGGTCACAAGCAGGAGAGTCTGTGTGCAACCCTTATAGTGAGTATGAGCTCCCCTGGGGCTGGAGGCTAGTAGGCTCTGGTCTGCCTTCAACTGGGCCCCGCTGGTATTCCTTAATGGTGGTTTTGGGCCTTCTGTCTCGCCTAACCACAGGAACTCTGGAATGGAACTGTGGCGGGCCCAGAGCGCACTTGGGTGGGGCCTCTTCATGCTGGGATCTCTGCAGCGGACTCTTACCCTGGCTATGCCTTCCTCTGTGGCTAGTTGCTAGCAGCCCCTGGTCTCCTGTTGGCTGGACACCCGTGGAGTTTCCTGAGGGCAGATCCGGGCCCTCTGCAGCTCCTGCCGGTGTGCACAGGACCTCTGGAGCGGAACTGGGCAGACCCAGGCTGCCTTTGGATGGGGTTGGCTCCTGCTGGTGTCTCTGGAGCAACTCTTGCCCTGAATTTGGGCTCCTCAGTGGCTAGAGGTAGCAGTCCTCAGTCTCCCTTTGGCTGGACAACCATGGAGGTTCCTGAGGGCGGTTCAGGGCCCTCTGTAGCTCCTCTAGTGGTTCTTAAACATTGAATTCCTTCAATAAGCAAACCCTCCTGCCATGGTCAGTGGGTGCTTCAGGGGCTACACAGCTGGTGATTTACTTGATTTGTTGCTGAGTTTAGATAACATGCCAGTCTCTGAGCAGTTCCCGGGTACTTACAGATAGAAGCATGTTCAATGTACGTTATGGTGTGGATATGATGTGCCCATGAAAAGCTCATGGGAGAGAGAATGCAAAAAGTTTAGAGGTGAAATGACCAGGTTATGAGAGCTTTAACCTCCTCAGTGCATTAATCCTCTGATAGGGATTAATTGGGTGGTAACTGTAAGATGGGTAGGGTGCAGCTGGAGGATGTAGGTCATTGGGGGCATGCCTTTGAGGTATGTATTTTGTGAGCTGGTTTAGTCTCTTTCTGCTTCCTAGTGCCATATTGTAGAGCTGGCTCTCTATGAACTGAGACCTCTGAAACCATGAGCACCAAATAAATTTTTCCTCCTCTAAAATTGCTTTTGTCAGGTCTTTTGGTCACAGTAGAAAAAAAGTTGATTTTAACAATGTAGAAAATGGGAGAATTAAGGAAAGGGTGGGTACTAGATCAGGGGAAACTTGGGGAGATCAAATTTTTCTAAATTTGGGTAATATTTCCCCAGTATCACTGACAATGCAAGTATTTTCAAAATCAGAAATCCAATTAGGAAGTTTCTAATATGAATCAAATCTAGTTTTATGGATTTATGAATTTCCCGGGACAGCCTGGCAGCATATTAGTGAAAACAATTTCATTAAAATTGCTCATATCAAAACAGGGGATAAATTATGTAGGTTTTTATCTCATTTTTCTGTCCTCTTTTTATCTTAAAACCATTTTGATTATTCAGCCATGGTTGTTTTAGAAAAATCCCTATGATGATCTTTTATTGGACTAATATTGAGTAACCTATAATAGCGGGTTTGCTGGTTTTCGAAGAGTTTTTAATAAAATGTTATTACATTAAAGAAAAATGGCAGGCATCAACTATATCACATAGGTAATCACTCCTGAAAGGCGGACACAATGGCCTTGCCATTTCAAAGTAAATCAGTTCCAGGGACAGATGGCTGATCTAATGTTATCTCTGGCATAATCTGATAAAAGAAAAAGTTACAACTCTTGTGAAATAAGAATAATATCATCATGAAAAGTCTGTGATAGGGTATGGAATTTGAATATATCAGCACTTGTATTTATAAAATTCTTGGTCTTAAAGGGACCTTAGGGGAATAATCTTGTCAAATTTCCTGGTAAGTTAGAGGTAAAAATATATTAAATAATTTATCCAAAACCTCAGTTTGTTCATGATAGATAAAGTACTAAAATTTCATTTTATTTTCATTCTACTGTAATATGCTGGTTTTCTGCTCTGTGACAGAGATTCAAAGATGAATAATGCACTAGGATTGATAGGAAAGGAACATGAATTAAAAGAATAACTGTCATGATTATTTTTTTAAGAGTACAGAGTCCACTCTCTCCAATATTGCCCTGTTCCCCAACCCCGCCTCATATTCCAAGTCAGGAAAACAAGTGCATTGTTATTAAAATATTTTTTTATGCTGGATATTGAACAGAGGGGCTTGTGAATTCTAAACTAATACTCTAACATTAGGCTATACCCTCAACCCTAAAATAATCAATTTTGACTGGGAAATTACACTTATGACTACCAAAGAAACCTTTGGAAAAATCAAGGTTAGAGTTGAAAAAATTTTTTGTCAAATTTTGGCAAATAATTTTTAGAAGAAAAATAGACTATATATATACATATATATATAGGCTATATATATATTTGCATGTAAGCATAAACATAAAACATTATATATGTCTATGTATTATCCCTTAATAGTATAGATACGATACTAAAGTGAGTTATTGTGTTCCTTTAATTATAATTATTGAATATTTATATCTAAGTTTTGTATCCTAAGCAAATAATCACAAATACAACTGTTTTTCCAGAAGCTTACAATTTATCACTGACAAAAAAGAAACACTGAATAAATGAGGAAGTATAATCGTTTGTTTAAATGATGCATTTATTATGGGACTTTGAGAATACTATAGATTTTTTTTGTATAGGAAGTTCAGCAGAAAAATGACAAAATGGAAAAAAAAATCATCACCCAAATTAATCTTCAGGATTCCTGGAGGAATTGTAGCTGCTGGGAGAAGTGCTACAATTAAAACACTCTTACTCCACAGAAAGCATAGTGTTGACCAGGTGCCTTAAATAGTGCAAGCACATAGTGTCAGTACACTTTCATAATGTTCTTATTCTGAAGAATTTGATATTCATATATTCCATTAGTATACACTACTGTTTTTAAGATTCACACCTAAATTCTTGCTTCTAATGGTAAAATAGTAGCTTAAAATCTCCCCTAATCCCACATTGTATTTTATGTAATTGCTTCCCTTTGAGCACATCATTATTATTTCCTAGTATTTGATCACATCTTTCTGATCCCAAGCATATCAAGGATAGCATATCATTTTTCATGTATGTTAAGTTCATAAAATTAGTTTTACCAAAAATGTCTCTACAATGAAAGGAATAGTTCTCTCAGAGAGGCCTGCCCCTGTTTTTCAAAATAGCCTTAGGTGTGTCACCGGCCCTTGCCACTGTGACTGTTTTTCCCTTTTTGAATACGTTTTTTTAGGTTTAAAATTTGAGGGCTTTAAAAAGTCCTTTTTGCCAGAGAGGTTCACTGCAGAGGTGTGTCCACATTAAGATGTGACTATCGGAAGGTGTGCTAGAAGGTAGAACTTGAAAAAAATTACTGGAAAGAATAAAGCTGATTGATGAAAGGATATCCACAACCTGTGCCAGGTGGGTTTCTGTTGGGGTTTGGGTTCTAATGCCTCTTTGTCAATATGGTCTCAATCTCAATCCTAGATGAAGGCACATACCTAAATCCACTTTTAATTCTACAGGTACTATTACATAACCTCTTAGAAGTAAGTCTAAAAAGATGTTTGATTAACAGGATTAATATGGGTTGTCTGTGTTTAATATTTGAGCAGAGCTTTTTTCCTTCATAGAAAAGATTACTCAGTTTTCAGAATTTAAATCAATATTCAAATTATTAAAGTTAAAATTAAAATAGCCTAATCTTTTGAAAATGCTTTTACTTGTTCTTTTTTGACATACATGACAGTAGAGTGTATTTTGACATATTATAAATACATAGAGTGTGACTTATTCTAATTAGGATCCCATTCTTGTAGTTGCACATGACTTAGTTTCACTGCTGGTGGTCATATATGAACATAGGAAAGTTATGTCTCATTCGTTTCACTGTCCTTTCTACTCCTTTCCCCCCTCCCTTCCCTTCATTCTCCTTTGTCTAATCTACTGACCTTGTATTAAAATGGGGTAAAACAGTGGGAGTTTTCTAATAGGTTGCTTTTGCTTTTTTAAAATATCCTCTTTTTTTATTATACAAGTAATGTTTGTTTTGTTTTGCTTTTGGTACCAGGGATTGAACTCAGGGGCACACGACCACTGATTCACATACCCAGCCCTATTTTGTGTTTTTATTTAGAGACAGAGTCTCGCTGACTGGCTTAGTGCCTTGCAGTTGCTGAGGCCGGCTTTGAACTCACGATTCTCCTGTCTCAGCCCCCCAAAGTGCTGGGATTACAGGCATGCGCCACCACACTAGGCTTATAAAAGTAACATTTGTTCCCTTAGAGCTTCCAGAAGGGAAACAACCCTGTTAACATCTTGAATTTAGTCCTCTAAGACTCATTTTGTGCTTGTGATTGCAAGAACTAAAGATAATATGTGGCTCTGTGGTGATTTGTGCCATTACAATAGAAAACTGATACAGAGAGAGACTGTAAATGACCAGGAAATATTATGGATTGTGGTTTTATTTTTAGATTATGGTTATGATTGTGACACTATAATTTTAATAAAATAATTTAATTGTAAACTTAAAATTAGTACATGTTATGATTTGTTCATTATACCTCAATGTATTAGTTTCCTGTTCAGAATGAGGGTTGCTGAACTAGGATCAAAATGTCTGCAGATTGCGTTTTTTCTAGAGACTCCAGGAGAAAATCAGTTTCCTTGTCTTTTCCAGTTTCGAGAGGCTTCCTGAAATCTTTGGCTCATTGCCCCAAAGCACTCTTATGTCTGCTTCCAATACCAAAATCCCTTCTCTGGCTTCTGCTTCCCTCTCTAAGAACCTTTGAAATAATATTGGATGCACTCAGATAATGTAAGATAATCTCCCCATTGAAGATCCTTAATCACATCTTTAAAATCCCCTTTGACATATATGATAATGTACTTGAAAGTTCCAGGGATGAGAAAGTAGATATTTTTGGAGGCCATTATTCTATCTCTCACACTTAGTAAATTTGAGAAAAATTATCTTGCTTAAGAATTTCAAATGCCTGAGAGAACAAACGGACAACTCTACAGATAAAGGTCTTAAAAAAAACTCTATTATATCTAAAAAAAAGTTAAATTAGAGATATATTAATATCAGGTTTTTATATTCATTCCAATTCTGAAAACAAACTAAATCCAATTCTTTAAAACTTTCAGTTTAAATCACTAAGATTAATACAAATTCAAGTTTCCATATTTAACATTAAAATGTTCATATGATGACATATTAATTTCATCACTTCATTAATTTCAACCATTTCTTAACTGTAAATCCTTCCAGAGTTGGAAAATATGGTCTCCCACCCAACTGGTTATATATATTTTTTCAGTCCCAGGAAGATCAATTTTACTGATATAATTGTTTATCAGTCTGCAAATTAAGACAAAGATGTGAATGGGAACTGCTTGTGTTGAAGTCAATGGGCCCTTTTTTATGATTCTTTGCAATGCCAGTCCACATACATAGCTTTTAGATGTGATTAGTTTTGCAAATATGTATACACCATGTTCAAGTGGCAACTTGCCTAATTCTTTCAACGTATGAAACTTTATTTTCACTTAATATCATTCAATTAATTTGTTAACTAATCGAATCCTGCACTATTTTGATCATTTCAATTAGCGCACCATATCTCTAGTCATTCTAACGACAGGTGTTCAGACTCTTCTCTCAGTTTCTAATTCATTCTTGCCATTTTAGCAAAACTCTACATGCCAATAGAAAACTAGAGGTTGAGTTGATGTTTTGCAAGTAATACCTTCCTAAACTGGATTATATCCTTCCCTACTTTTCTAAACAGAGGCTACCAAACCACATGTAACCCTTTCTTATTGATAATATATCATATTTAATGATTGTTCTGTTATGGATATTGATGAGTTTCTTTGGCCTAAAGATGTTACTAGTACATATACTCAAACATTCTTTCTCAAAATCTATGATTTTTCACTGTCCTATTTTGTTTAGAAGAATAGAATCTCTGCTTGAGAAGTATAACAGACTACCTTCCAGAAAAATTGATTGCCAAATCAAACATTGACAGTGTAATAGAAATTATAGTTTCTATTGCTTTACCACATCTACTGAGTTGTTTACAACTTAACAACAAATTTTCTGCCTCATTGGAACACCAATTCCTCTTTGTTAGCTTCAACAACTTATTTCCTACTTAACTTACGTATAGAGTTCAGTGTCACATACAGATAGCTGATAACATCCTAGAATTAGCAGCATATTTTCTCATGTAAAAAGAGTCCAAAAATCAGTAGTCCATGGTTGGTACAGGAGATGAGGGTACTCATTGAGGTCCCAACTCTCTTCTAGCTGTCTGCTTTCCTGCCCTTCCCATGAGAGTCCCATTCTCAAGGTTATGAGTGCCTATGATCATACAAAGGCATATATTGGAGCCATTTATATAATCTTGTACAAGAATTGTTAGAAGCATAAAATGTTTGTATTAACTGGAAAAAGCAGTAATCAAGAAGTATATATAACTTTGTACCTTTTTAAATAAAATTATTTTGAAAGAGTCTTTCTGCATATATACAAAACACTAACAGATTATACACTAAGAGACAACCGATGGTTACCTGTTAATAGGACTTCAGATGAATTTAGTTTTATTTTTGTATACCTCTAGTTTTTCTAATAGTATGCCTTGTTTTTATAATATGAATATAAATTAAAAGTTATCATTTTTAATAGGAAAGACAGTGAATGAATTGGGCATAACTTTCCTATGTTCATATATGAATACTCAATCAGGGTAACTCCATATCATGTACAACCTCAAGAATGGGAAGTTACACTCCATGTATTATAATAAGTCAAAATACACTCTACTATCATGTGTATCTAAAACAAACAAATTAAAACATTTTTAAAAGTTATTTTTATTGGGGGAATTTTCCTTCACCCAATGCTTCAAGTCCACTTCCATTTATAAAACTGTGATTATAATTGGGTTATCTGATTTTTCACAAGTACCAAGGAATATGGGGAAGTATTTCTCCCCTAGGTAAAATGGGGACTTTGGTTTTAAATAGAAATATGTAGAGTAGGTGAAATATATATTTCAATATATATTTTCAATATATATTCAATAATATGTAGAGTAGGTGAAATATATATAATTACTAAGGTAATTAGTATATATATTTCCTATTTCTAGGATATATGACTACCAAAGAGTTCTTTGCTTTATTCTTTTGCTTTATTGACTTCTATTTTATAGCCACAGCTTTTAATAAGGTAGACCTTCTCTTGAAATTTAAATGCAAGATTTGATAGATATACTTTTCTATTCATGGTATTAGATTTAGGGGTAATTATTATTTTCAATGTAATTGATATTTATTTCAAAGGGAAAATAATCCCTGAAATGTTTCCCATTGGGTAATATTTCTCTTGAATGTTTGCTGCCAGTGTGACTCCAACAAATAGTTGCTTTTATAAATTAACTTTGTTATTACCTAATTAATGAAT
This sequence comes from Geosciurus inauris, assembly GCA_004024805.1. Classification (NCBI taxonomy): domain Eukaryota; kingdom Metazoa; phylum Chordata; class Mammalia; order Rodentia; family Sciuridae; genus Geosciurus; species Geosciurus inauris. The sequence continues at coordinate 75,143 of PVHX01008495.1, read as the reverse complement.
ATGAATGTGTCCAGTTTTTCCATTTCCTTTCAGGGCAAGCACATCTGGTACTCAGAAGCACTGCTACAATCTCACACAAAAAGGGTTAGTTGATGAAGCTTCTTGAATATCCCCAGCACAAATGAAGGCAACTTGGCTTCCTCTGAATGCTCTATTTCATTCCCTCAATACTGTGTGAGTGTATAAAACTACACATGTCTTTCTGACAGTTTTTTGCTTCCTTGATACCCAGGCCAATATCAAAGGCATTCTTCTATCTTTTTGGTGCATTTACTGGATCTCAGAAGATCTTCCAAGCCTGATGTTTTCATGGGACTGAAAATCAATAGGCCCATCTGCCCACCGGAAGTAGCTTTGCCATCTGCCTTTAGGAAGCTAGGTCGTGGCTTAGTGGTTCAAAGTGAACTGGTAGTAAATCTTTCTTATGTAGCAGCACAAAACACAATCATGAAAAGATTGCCTTTGAAAGGTAGAAAGACGCATCTTTGGGGTGATCCTATCTCATTTTACCCACATATGCTGAGTAGGAAATCACTGATCTAACACTATTTATGGAATATCTATTATATGCCAATAGTTTATATTTATTATCATTAATACTCAAGAAGCAGATGTAACACATAACAGATGTATTCCTAGGCTCAGAGAGATCAAGTGAAAGGACAGAGTTGTGCGACTCAGCAGGATGCATGTTGAAGTCAAACCTGTCTGTGTACCATGGCTTCCACACACCTGCTCTCCTCCACCAAGTCCTGGCTTACTGTCGTGTTCTTTCTGTTTCTGTGCCATTTGATTATATTGTGGCCATTTGCTCACACTGTGGAGATTAGTATGATTTTATTTTTTTCCTGAAATAATAAACAAGCTTTGTATTAAACAAGACAAGACAGTACTCTAATATCTTCCAAAGCCAGAAAGAAAGTCCTTGAAAGATTTCCAAGAGTTTTCCTTTTGTCCATGTTTGTCATTCTGACTTCCAGCTTTCTCAATTACAAAGAATTGTTTACTTACTTGAAAACAAAATGTTTTAAACCAACTTATCAGTATTCATTCGAGCAGAAGAGAAACTTAAATAGCATATAAATGTGATTAGAAAGGAAAAATAAGCTGGGTGTGATGGTGCAAACCTGTAACTCTAGATACTCAAGAGGCTGAGGCAGGAGGATTGCAAGTTCAAGGTCAGTTTGGGCAACTTAGTATAGCCTTTGGTACTGAAAAAAAATATTTTCTAGTTAAAACTACTTTTTCTTTCACTTAAGTTTAAGTCAGAAAAGGAGACTACTTTTTCTTTCACTTAAGTTTAAGTCAGAAAAGGAGACTAAGATGTGTCACTATCTCAGCTAGAGAACAAGGGGCTCTAGAATGTAAGTCCACTTTGTTTAAAATTACAGTCCCTGAGGATTTTGCATCACGAACTCAAGGCACATTTAAACTTAACCCTCTTATCTTAATTGTTGTTTGAATCTGACCTTCTTGGAGAATGACAGCAGGACAATTTACAATTTCTAGTATCGATTTCTCCAGTCAACAGCACCAACTAAATGTTTTAAAACTCAAAATTAACCATTTTCTGAAGCTGACTATGAACAATGAAAAAACCCACCATTCTTTTCTATATGATGTTAGAACAATAAGATTTTCTTTCTATTCTTCTCCAAATTATTCTATTTTTAAGGTGTAGAAATTGGGTGCAGTGTGTATGCCTGTAATCATAGCAACTTGGGAGGCTGAGGCAGGAGCATGACAAGCTCAAGGCTAACCTCAGCAACTTAGCAAGTTGCTCAAAATGAAAATGAAAAAGGGCTTGGGATGTAGCTCAGTGATAAAGTGATCCTGGGTTCAGTCTCCAATACAAAAAAAAAAATTAGGCATTGTATTTGCTTTCAGAGTAATGAAGATATTAACTTTTATAAAAAATATTAATAAAATGGCATGAACTAAAGGAATTCAGCTTAGTACACAGATTTCGTGTTGCTGTTTTCTTTTTGTTAATAAATTCCTACTTTCTAAAATGAATACATTTGGGCTGGGGATGTAGGTCTGTGGTAGAGTGTTTGCTTAGTATGCCAAGGCCCTGGGTTCAATCCAGGGCCTTGGGTTCAATCCCAACACCACAAAACAAAACCAAACAAATGAAAACAGACTTTAAAGAATGGGACCTAAGAAGTTTAATTTTTCATGTAACTTTTTTCATGGATATCTCTAGGTTACTCAAGCTGTTGTAGTAGACTTAAGCTTTGCTGCTCCCAGTCAGAAGCCAGAATAAAAAAGTTGCTTCGATTCAAGATTCTGGTTGCAAAAATAAATAGGAATTGGAGTCCATAGATGGAAAAGCCAGTTCACTTGAAATGACTACTGATAGATTCCTGATTAGAGCAGGTTGAAGGTTGAACCTGGAAATTGGGATAGAAAGTGCAGTTTGGTAGAGGGCTGGGAACTTAAGGAAGAACATGGGTGGAATGCTATTGTGGTCAGTGGTCACAGTGGGTTGGGACAAGGAAAACAACTGTGAAGATCATCTAACTGGATATGATACCTATAGTCAGTCTTACTTTGCCTTGTCTTCTTTTGTTGTATATATACCCTAGATGATGTTTTAGTTACCTTGGATTAAAATAACATCTTTACACAGATCACTACTAAATTTATGTTTGCTGTCCAGATCTCCCATTGAAATAGCAGTCTCACCAGCTTCTGCCTACCTGGCATCTCCACTACAGTGTCTTAAAGATACAGCCTTCAAAACCAAAATCTTGCATTTTCCCCCAATTCATTTTTCTCCTCCAATCTTTTTCATCTCAGTACATGGCAAAGATATTCTCCTGCCAATTGCTCACATAAAAACATCTTCCTTTTGCTCACATAAGTAAGTTCTTTATTGTTTGATTTTTATTTATAAATTATTTCTTAAGTCTACTCATTTCTTTGGAAATCCACTGCCATCACAGTGTTCAAGGTACCAACACTATTATCTATATCACAGTGTTTATTTGCTAACACAATTTTTTTTAACTTTCATTCCTGTCCCCTTATAACATATTGTTTGCCAGCACTTAGTAAATTTAAAATGTAAATTGCATTGTTATTCTTTTGATTAGAGATTCCCAATGTTTATTCATTGAGCTCAGAATAAAATCAAAGTCCTTTCGGTGACCTGAAGGCTCTGCGTTATCTTGGCCTAGTTTCAGCTTTTATTCATTTGCTACGACACACTCCAGCCTCAGCTCCCTAAAGTCCTCTATGTCCTGAATCCTCCATGCTCTGTCCTGTTTTACTGCTTTTGCTTCTGTTTGTCTTTAGAACACACTCATCCCAAATGTCTACATGACTAGCACATTATCTTGATTTAGGTTTCAATTTCAATGCTATGTCCTCATAAGTCCTTCCCTGACTATGCCTGATAAAGCAGGCTTGCTGATATTCTTTCCAATCTTTGTTTCCTTTAAAACTATTAAAATTTTCAAGTGTTGTTTGTCTCATTTCCTTTTTTCATTTGTTACTTTACTATGATGCTAAGCTACCATGTCTCTTTTGTTACATTATCTCAGCCATTTGTTAAATGAATTAGCTGATTAATTGTTCAAGAGTCTAATTTGTTTGTATAGGGGAATAATTTGAGAAAATTAAAGTCTCTCTGCTTAGGGGCAGTTTCTAAGGAGTTCTGGGTCGAAACAATCAGGACTAGGAATTCTTCTATCTTTTTTATTTTATTGTTACTGTGATTCTGTTAGTTATTAAACAGGCAGTAGAACCACTGAACATTTCAAATACTTTGTCAGTCTGAGAAGCTTTTTACCAGTTGGATAAGATTCTCATGGATTCACTCTTATTTCTGTGGGCCAATTACTCATAGGGTTTTGGAAGTAAGAACCGGAAGAAATGCTCTGGTGGCAAAATGGGTTGTCGCCAGATGGCAGCAAAGAGTTGTTTCTTCTTGCGTGGTTCCCTTTTGATTTTGCCCCTATTTAAATATATTAAACGATGATTATTTTCCAGATGTACTTACGGCATCATTGGATTTTTCCATTTGGTATTTATAGTTATTGGAAATACTTCAAGTTTATAAATTCAGTATGAAAGTTCTACTCAATAATGGGATATTGGGCACCCCTATGGGGTCCCTTTCACCCTGCAGTAGAACTGTTTCTTTTTTTCTCACTTGACTACATCCTACACTTTAAAAGTAATACCTATCCTTTAAATAATAATATTGGGATATCTTTGGAAAAGAAAAAAATGCAAAGTTGCAAATTTATGTAATCGAAAATAATAGGTAGGTAGGGCAGGGGATTTATCTCAGTGATAGAGCATTTGTCTAGTATGCATAAGACCCTGGGTACAATCCTCAGTACTGTCAAAAACAAAAGTTTTTCTTTCCTAAAGAGATATTAATTTTAACCTTAGAATTTTACATTAAGATAAATATGTCATGATGAAGACATATATTTGAAACTGAATTAATTCATTTGACACCATTTTGACTCAGAAAAGGTATGTGTTGCTGTATCAGGGTCTCTCAATAGTAATGCAGTAATACCTGAGTCATTTTCTTAATCATCATGATTGTCTGTTCTCCTGTTAGAACTGAACTACTTTGGCTGCATAAAAGCCTTTAATATTCTGAACCTTAATTAGCTTTACCAACAGTCACTGCAATCACTTCCCCATCCATCACCCACTCTAGTCATGATGAACTCATTCCCCAAACACTCATTTGCTTTAGCACTTTAGCTCCTACTAGACCCACATTTGAGAATGTTCCATCAGGTCTTTCTACCTGACAAGCTTGTAATTTTTTGTGACTCATCTCAAACACAACTCTTCCTGAAAATTTTTCTGCCCTTCACTCATTTTCAGGCAAAAATACCTCTTAGTTTCTATAATTCTTTACATGTATCATTCTTCATTTGATAATTCATATAATAAATAATTATTATTTAATTAGCTATGCTCTGAAACCATGTGACCAGTAACTGAAATGATCATATTGCTTCCTTTATAGGCTACAGGAAGGTGAAGACATTACATGAAAAGTTGTATGAGTACTATGAAGAACTATAGAAAGACATCTTGTACATAGAGCAGAGGCTTTGCTAGGGAATGAAGCTGAGATATGAAGACTGAACAGAAATCAGATATGCAGACAGGAGAGACCAACCTCCCAGATGGAGGAAAGTGCATGTGCAAGTCACTCAGTTAGAAGATAGTCTCTACATAAAACACAAAATAGGACTGGAGGTGTGGCTCAGTGGTTGAGAACCCCCGAGTTCAATCTCTGGTACCAAAAAAAAAAAAAAGAAGAAGAAGAATAAGAAGATAGTATGCATATTAGTGCATGGAATCACTTGATGTGTGGTGTGCTGGAGTGGAGACAGGGGAAGAGTGATATTCAAATGAGGCTGCAGAGGTAGGCAGTGGAGGGTTTGCTCAAGGTCCTCAGAGTCTTATGGAGGATACTGGAATTTACCAACAGTAGGGAGAAGTTTTAAGAAGCATTTGTAAAATGGAGAACGGATTGAAGAAGAGCACAAGTGAGTTGACAAAGGTATAGAGAAGCAATTGAGGCAAGAAATTTTGACTATTTAGAGCAGGGCTATAACCATGGGGAGGTAGAATGATTTGAATGTTATATAAGAGGCAAAATGGACAGGACATGGTGAGTGGCTAAGAAGAATTAAAAATCAAGGAGGACTCTATAGTTTCCAGGTTGAGCTGCTGGATTTCTATCCAGGCTGTACTATTTCCAGGGTTGATTAGAGTTTCATATTACTAATTAGTATTTAGAATTAGGTTAATGATCTATTTTTTTATGTGATAAAGAAGTATATAATAAAAACAAACATACTGGTATTTCAAATAAAGCTTATGGATTTCTAAAATTTAATATTTAAGGAATTTGTGTGATTCCAAAGAAATGTGAGTCATAAAAATTTTGTTATGATAATGAAGAGAAATATTAGACTGGGGCACTGGCAGTAGTAATAAATCCTGCTGCTACCAAACTCTCTCCTTGGCTGCATTTCAAGGAAGCTATTGCATATTCCTCTCCATTTTCCTGCTTCTAGTAAGCTTCACACCCTCTTGTATTTAACATATGTAATGCCTTAAAAATTAAAAATAGAAGCTCCAAGTGGTAGAGAGTCTAATTGAACATTTTAATAACTTCTTTTCTTTGCTTTAATCAACTTTCTAAAGTGTGAGCTATTTTTAGCACCAGTTCCACTTGCACCTTTGGGTTCGATTCTCATTCTCTTCACATCGCAGAGGATCTGTTTGCTACACTCTCTTTGAAATCAATCAGCTCTTTCAGGAGAGAAAGCAATGCAGTAAAGGATGAGAACTGGGTCATGGCGAGCCTTCTCCCTCACATAATGCTGAATTCTTTTACTTCCAGGTGCAGAGACTGGATGAGATGATTACCATTTAGAGAGCACAAAGGCGATTATTAGAGAAGACCAAGAGGGGGAAAAAAAAACAACTTACCTCAGTAATGTTATTTCAGGCTGTCTGCATTGGTGTTTTGTTTTCAGAATTTTAACTTCATCAAGAAACAAATTACACTGAGTAAAATTTGCTCTTAAAATATTCTTAGTCTTAAAAAATGGCAACCAGTTTGTAATGCAGCCTCCTCACACCCAATTTCCCACTTAGATTTCTGGAAAGATCCAGAAGAGACCAGCAAACAACTCCCTACCAGATAAACTTCTTGCAGGAATGTTAGAAATTTCCTTTAACTTATGCTTGATGGGATTTTAGACAGAGGGAAAAATAATGATTTGTACCCTTCCTCTGCTTTTAAGGGAAAGTGAGTAAACCCACCCATGTAGAAGAAGTTTGCAAGATCTGCCATTGTTCCCCCATTGTTATTTTATTTGTAGTTTAGACATGAAGACTTGCTGAAAAAGAAATCAGAAAAACAATTTCATTCACAATTGCTTCAAAGATAAATAAATAAAAATAAATAAATAATGTAGGAATAAATTTAACCGAGGAGGTAAAAACCTCCACAATGAAAATTACAGAAATCTGAAGACAGAAATTGAAGAAGACAATGGAAGATGGAAAGACACCCTGTGTTCATGGGTTAGCATAATTAATATTGTTAAAATGGCTATATTACTGAGAATGATCTATAGATTCAATGCAATCCCCCCATCCGAAATCAATGACATTTTTAACAGAACTAGAAAAAAATCTTAAAATTCATATAGAGACAAAAAATGACCCTGAATAGCTAAAGAATCCTGCTCAAAAAGACTAATGCTGGAAGCATCACAAAACTTGATTCCAAAACATACTAAAGAGCCATAGTAACACAAACAACATGGTACTGGCATGAAACAGACTCATAGACCAATAGAATAGACTATAGAACACAGGGATAAACTCATGCATCTACAGCCATATGAATCTTGACAAAGTTGCCTAACACATACTTTGGAGTGAAGATAGCATCGTTATCAAATGGTACTAGGAAAATCAGTTATCGGTATGTAGGAGATATCACAGCACAATTCACAATAGCCAAGCCATGGGATCAGCCTAGTTGCTGATCAACAGACAATGGGTAAAGAAAGTGCGGTATATACACACAATGCACTATTAATTCAGCCCATACAGAAGAAAGAAACCATGTCCTTTGCAGGAAAATGGATGGAACTGGAGATCATCATATTAAGTGAAATAAGTCAGAAATAACAGTCCTGTATGCTTTCCCTCTTATGGAATCTAGGGGAAAGCAAAACAATGAAAGTAACATGGAGATTATTAGATAAGAAGGAATCAGGGGGAGAGGGTCAAATATGATCAAAGTACGCTATTTGCATGTGTGAATATGCCATACTGAAACCCATTCTTCTGTATAATTTAAATGCACCATTGGCAAAAAGCCTAGAGTTCCTATCTATCAGAAAAACAGAAAATCACTCCTTTATGATATTTATGTTGCTTTTGAAATGAGCAAAAAGTTACATTTCCAGCCTTTCTCTCAACACCCATCATTCAAGTCTTTAATTACATATATTTTATCAATTCATAATGTTAGAAAATCAGACAGGAGAGTTTTTCCACCTCATTAAAAGATCCAATGAGAGAAATGTTTGGGGATTGGTAAGAAATTTAGAAGGATTTTCCCTAATTTTTCACGCAAATATAATTTATTCATCTACCTTTCTATCTACCCATTGAAGCAACTGGTTCTTCTTACCTTAGCAGCCTTTCAATTGCTTCTGAAAAGGGAGGGCCCTAAAAATCCAAGGGAAGGAAATCTGAATGAATTCTAAGAAAAAACATGCCAAGAAGAATGGTCTCAAAATACAAGAGAATAAAAAAATTATTTTGACTATCCAAAGTAAATAAATTAATATTAGACTAGAGTGAGAAAAGTTTGAACACTCACCTCAGTAATGCTTTTGGACTGGCTTTATTTTCATAGTTTTAACTTTCATCAAGAAACAAGTTACAGTGAGTGAAATTTGCTCCAAAATAAAACAAAACAAAATCCCAGTTTTAAAAGTGACAAGCAGCCTCCGCACATTCAACTTCCCTTTGGTGTTGAACAGGGGAGTGAGGTGAGTATGTGAGGGGCTGATTTCTGATTCTCTCCACCATAGGGATCTTCTCCTTGGGTGATACAGAAGAGATAAACTCCCGTGTGGTCTATGGGGAAAACTTGAATATAGCAAGAAGAGAGCAAAACTGTTAGCCCAGGGACACCTGGGAAAGGTAGCCTGCTTTTGCCTCTCTCCAGGCCAAAATGTGAGTTTAGCATACGTAGTAGGCCGCATCAACTCTCCCTGCCTCTTAGCATGCAAGAACTGGCCCAAAGAAATTCTCTGACCCACGTTGTTTGGTGGTGGATTGGAAGATCCTCACTCCGGAAGGGGTAAGGAGGAAATAGTGCTGCAGAGAGGCCAAGAAGAACCTGGAAAGACAGGCTGTTGGGGTTTGCACATGAGATGTCCTCCAAAAGCTCATATGTGAGACAATACAAGAAGGTTCAGAGGAATGATTGGGTTGTGAGAGTCTTAACCCAATCAGTGAATTAATCCCTGATAAGGGTTCACTGAATAGTAATTGAAGTGGTAGGGTGTGGCAGCAGGAGGTGGGAATTGGGGTGTGGCTTTGGGGTACATAAATGTATCTGGCAAGTGGAGACCTCTCTCTGTTTTCTGATCACCATGTGAGCTGCTTCCCTCTGCCACACTCTTCCACCATGATGTTCTGCCTCACCTTGAGCCCTGAGGAATGGAGTTGGCCTTCTATGGACTAAGACCTCTGAAACTATGAGCTCTATAATTGTTCTGGTCAGGTCTTTACATCACAGTAGCAAGAAAGCTGACCCAAACACAGGCCTTACTGAAAGTCCTCCATTCCGTAACCCTTAGGTCATACCCATTTTTGTCAAATCACAAGTGTCCGTTCTTCTTTCCATCTAAGCATAAAAATGAAGATTTCCATGGGGTCTTGTATCTTTGTTTTTGAAATCTCTCATGTTACATAAAACTTTGATTAAATAAATTTGTTATGTTTTCCCTTGTTAACCTGTCTTTTGTGATAGGAGTATAGGCCATGTTTCTTGTGGTGAGTGAGAAAAGGTATCACACACTTCTACAGCTACAGAGAGCAGGGATCCCCTGTGCCTTACTCTTTATCTGGATTGCTGGGTAAAGGGTTATGAAGAGCGTTCTAATCACAATAGGGTAAAAATGGATGCAAAAGCAGTTGTTGTGGTGGGGAGGGAGACTTTTGCCCCTATCTTCTGGCTTCTGATGGGGCCCACTGTGGATAAACATCTGAATAATTTTCATGCTCACATAAAAATGATATTAATAAATATTGAGAAAGTATAGGTAGTATTTGTATTGAGAAGGAAAAATAATTACTTCCTCAACTCTTTTTTTTTAAATTTTTTTTTAGTTATAGATGGACACAATGTCTTTATTTTATTGCTTTGTATGTGGTTCTGAGGATCGAACCCAGGGCCTCACGCATGCGAGGCAAACGCTCTACCGCTGAGCTACAATCCCAGCCCACTTCCTCAACTCTTGTAAATTTTTATTCAGAATGGACCTCTGTTTTTTAAAAATAGACAATTAGCAGGAGAAAAACAGTAAAACAAATAGGTATAATTCATCTATACATGGGAGATACCCAGGAAATTAGTAATTTCCAAGGTGGTTTTGAATTCTAGTTTATATAGTATCTTCAACAATGAACAATACATTGTTTGCTTCCCTACCAGGGATTGAATCCAGGGCACTCAGCCACTTAGCCACATCCCCGGCCCTATTTTTATTTTTATTTTGAGACAAGGTCTTGCTAAGTTGCTTAGGGCCTTGATAAGTTGCTGAGGCTGGCTTGAACTTGCAAACCTTCTGTCCTAGCCTCCCCAGTCACTGAGGTTCCAGGCATGCATCATTGTGTCCAGCTTGAAAAGTACATTTTTAGATAAGTTATAAGACAAAGGAAAGGGATTTTTTAAGTCTCTAAAAGTTGCAATTTAGAGGAAGACAAACAAATGGCAGACAAAGGTTGGTTAGTAAAGCTCTTTGATGTAGTTCCATCAGGTGCCATCTCCAGGCTAATATGGATCTAAAGTTTCTTCAGTAGTGAAGCTTTGTCCTGGTAGATGGAAGTCAGGATACCTTTCCTTTTCTTCGTGTAATTTTGTGTCCTGCTTTTAGGCAAATAATCTTTCTTCCTGTTTTCAGCTCAACAATCCTAATGCAAAAGAGGCATATTTGGGGTAAACTATTCTGGTCTCCCACACTGGATAGGCCTTGGAGCTGGAAGAATATGTGGAGTGAACTGTATTGTCCTATCACTAGTCAACTGGAGATCCAGGCAGTAGCACTACATTTCATGCGTTAGCCAGTGTTCCACTTGCCATTAAACACAAACTTAATGAGAAAACCAATCCCAGATGTCGTTCCACAAGGGACCATTTACTACAATCCTTTCCTTTGTGTGTGGTGATCCAGGCAGTAGATGGTAAAGGGGATGCATGTTCATGATTCAAGGTCAGTATGAATTATATATAGTAAAGGTCAACTAGGGCAAAAAGCACTCATGTCTAGATCAAGCACTCATGATCCAGAATGATATGTAAGCACTTTCTCCCTAAGGAAAAGGAAGAGAAAGCATGAACAAGCATTCTTTTTTACAGAATTTAAATTGTATTCTTAATTCAATAGAAACTGAATTTATTATACACTGGCAAAATTAAGATCTCTGTCTTTAGTAAAACAAAACAAAATGGAGGTTTAGGGAACTAAGATTAGTTCAGTTGATGAGAAATAAGAAGAAATTTCAATTTTCCCACGTCTGAATGCAACCCCCAATCCCAAATAACAACAAAAGACACTAAATGACTTTGTAAGTACTGATTCCCTTGAGGTATTGGCTCCTTTATGTTTAAGATTACTAGATTGGTCTTTGGGTCTTGCAAATGAAACTTGTATAACAGCATAAATATTGCCACATACAGGAAAGGATTGTAGTCAATGGTCCCTCATAGATAGACATCTGGGATTGGTTTTCTCATTAATTTTGGGTTTAAAGGCAAGTGGGACACTGGTAACACATGGCATGTAGGGCAGAGTCATTCCTGAAATGATCACTTTTGTTCTGGAATGAAGTGTCTGTTAAAGACAATGCTTGATGGATGAAGTGTCTACAATAGAGAATAGTGAGTATAGGAAAACAAAAACAAAATTACATACTTTGGAAGAGTATGTTTTATGGTAAATAAAATATGCATTAGTAAAGCTATTATTAAGGAAAAGAAATTTGAAATAAGAAATAATTTTTGTACTATTGACAAAATCCATGGAATAAATGTCAAAAAGCATCTTTTTGAAGCAATTGCATCATTTGGGAAATTATTAAATAATAAAATTATAGGATATAAAATCAATTTATCATTAGGTTTTTGGGGAAGCCTTTATTCAAGATACATTCATTTCATTGAATCTTAACCACTTGAGTAAGAAAAAGAATTTATTGCCAATGAAATGTAGCAAAGAACAAAAATAAGAGAGGCAAACCAAGATCAAAAAGAAGAAATGGCCTACCGTGGTGGCGCACGCCTCTAATCCCAGCGGCTGGGGAGGCTGAGGAAGGAGGGTGGCGAGCTCAAAGCCAGCCTCAGCAAAAGTGAGGCACTAAGCAACTCAGTGAGACTCTGTCTTTAAATAAAACACAAAACGGGGCTGGGAATGTGGCTCAGTGTTTGAGTGCCCCTGAGTTCAATCCCTGGTACTCCCTCAAGAAAAAGAAATGAATGGTTCTAGGAAGCAAAGATAAGTCCTCTATAAATGGTCATCCCAGGTTATGATGACTAGGATATAGAATGTAGATTAGCTTTTTTGATACCGTACCTACTTGTGCCTAGTTTTGTTATAGGACCTAAGTCCAGCTGCTCACCATATGAAGCCAATACTTGGTTGGTGGCACGGAAATTGGGTTTATCAAGGGCTGGTCCTTGGAAGATGGAAGGTCTATTTTTCTGAAAGCTTTATCTTGGGGAACTTGGGTACATAAAAGGACTTTTATAGGGAAGGAAAGGAGGAGCAAGGGACAGTGTTGAGGGGATCTTCATCATTCAGAGTGTATGTCTTTGTTTTCTTCCCTCTCTAGCCAGAACATTGCAATTAATCTTGACCTCCTGGGTTTATTTACAAACATATTACTTTTCTGCAAGTTAAATACTGCAATAATTTATATGGTTTGTATTGATTGATGCAAAAAGTTAAAGAATAAGGGATGGTAAACATTCTGATGTTATTTTAAGGTCTTAGGATGTTTTGGGTTATGTAAATAAAATGAAAGGTTACTTAGGAGTTAACACTTGAGTGTGGCTAAGTTCCTTGGAATTTAGAATGCCAGACAAAGGATAGGAAGCAGAAGTAACTGCCAAGGACAACTAAAGGTACAGCCACTGTTTCCTGCCTTATTGAAAGAAAATCTTCATTCCTTCAACATTCAGCTTCACTTTTCCTCTCATTTCCTCCAATTTAATCTCCCTCACCATGTTGATATTTTAAATCCCAACTAGTTATTAATAAAATGAAAACTGGAATCTTGCTGCCATAAGTTTAAATTAGTAAAACAAAATTTTACTAAATCATAATGAGAGATTTCTAATAATGTCTAATCCTATCCTATTACACAGTAAAGAGCCAGAAAATTGGAAGCAATTTCTCATTTAAAAAAAATTGTGTTGCATTTATCAATACCACTCAGAAAGAAAGCTTTAACCATAGCTCTTTGAATTATTTTGCAGCTTGCTAAGAAAACCAGAAACCAGTTTGCAATAGGGCATATGGTGTATGTTCAGTATTAAATATGTTTGGCTGGAAGTACTGTGTTAGAATTTTAAAAAGAAATTGTGAAGTCGGCTGTTTATTTCAAAGGGAAGATACTGAGGCAAAAAAAATCCATATATTTGAGACTTAAAAATGAAAAGATCAAAACTCTAATTTCAAAGCCCAAGATCGGGGTGTCACAGCTTGTAAAATCTCTGGAGAGCATACCAAGTGTGATCCATATTTACCAGAATATTCCTTCTGAAGTAGCTCTTCAGATGCGAGAGAGAAATTATTTTCCTGTTTTAGCCGCACAATTTCAATGTCTGAGAAACAACATCTTCTTTGTCTCCAAGGCTGCAATGGAACCGCTGTCTTAGAAGTCTGGACTTTCCCTACTCTTAGAGACTTGGCAGGTCATGTTCCTTGCAAAACGTGCTCAGCAAATGACACCAGTTAACTACAGATTGGTAAATTAGTATTATATTTTGACATCTGTGGTATTTTACAACACCGCTGATTTGATAAAATTACAAATGTGAAGACTTAAAATTCAAATGAACAGGACTCATGCCTGACCACTAGGCCCTCTCTCCAGGCAGCCGGGTGTTTGCTCTGGGGCTTCAGGAACAAGAATTCTATGGTGGCTGGGTGTCAATTATACACAGGGTCCCCTTCACCAAGGTAAACTGGCTAACAGTATTGTAAACATTTCACTTGCCAAAACAGACTAATGCTGCACACAGGAAGAAGAAAACATTTGGAGCAAGTGTAGTTACTTTGAACCATATCTATCAGATTGATTTGTTCTCCTTAAAATGGACACTTACTCTAGATTTGGTTTGGCCTTTCTTGTCTGTACATCTGGCATCAACAACCCTGCTTCATTCGTAGTATCAGGAGTTCACGCAATATTGTTTCTAACCATCAAACTTGTCTTATAGAGGGGAAAAAAAAGTGTGACAATGTGATGAACTCTAAAGAATTCCCCAATTGTACCATGTTTCCTAGAGTCTCTAAGAGTTTTCCTTATACAATAATTAAAGAGCATACCCAAGACTCAATAGCAGCACTTTCTGGAAGATAGCTCCTTATGAGGTTAAGAGCTGTCTTGGAAAATGCATTACATGATAGTAAACAGTGATTCAAACCCTGATTCATTAAATTTAAGTTGACTTTGATTGCAAGGACCAACTTTGATTGCAAGGATAAAAAATAATTTATCAAATAAACTATGATTTGTAGTCATATTGTAGGAGTCAAGGGAGGAAGAAATAGAAATAGAAGTGATGCTGTAACCTCTTGTACCAGTGACACCTGTGCAAAGTCCCTTCCATTTTGGACTCTTCTGTTACTGTTTAAAAAAAAAACAAACCTGTTCAGATAATTTAATTATGTGGACTTGTCAAAGTTTATTTTAAAGTTGTCCAAGAAAATGGATCTAAACAGATCAATTCAAAGGTTTATCTTGTGCTAGTGATATTTATAGAAAAGACAGTTGTAGATAATCAAGAAAAGTCTTTCTGATTAAAGATCATTAAATTCTAACTGTCTGTTGGCTGATAGTTAGATGGGATATGGATGACTAGTTTTCCAGAAGAGATCTTGGGATTATTAAAGTTCATCTGGCAAATAGATAATGATGCTAAGTAATTTCATTAAGAATGCCAATATTTTTCTCAGAAAAAGGTTGCAAAATATATACCAGACCAATTTGGGACAATATTTTTCTCAAGTTACTGAAGGGAGAATGCTTCCACAGGAACATAGTGGTGATTATGTTTTAGTCTCTTCCTGCAAAATGAAAAAAACAAAACAAAACAGCAGCAAGTGGGGTTGTGAGGAGAATAACTATGTTTTTCAGTGACTAATTTAATTTCCAAAAAGAAACAGAGCTAGTGATTAACAATAGAAACAAAAGACACAGGTCCAGAGCCAAGTGAACTTCAGAGTTGCCTCCTAATACTGGCTGATCTAGGGGTAAATGTTATTGCAATATGATATTGACCACATTTTCCTTCAGGAGATTCTATGAAGGAACCAGACACCCAGAATAAAGCTTGGATCAATCTACAGACCAAACAAAACAACCATCAAGTGAAACAAAACAATAGGCTAAGGCATGGGGTGGAAGGAAAGACAAGGTGGCATAGTTGCAAAAATGAGCACTACGGTAGCTGTGTGTAATTTCTTTCTTTGTATAGATGTATACATACTGGTTAATTTTTTTCTCCTATTTACTATTTTCTGTAGGATGTATCATTGACGGAAATTTCTAAACTAATTTATGAGCTTATAAATAAGAGAAAACTTAAGCTACCATAAAATAGAGTACAAAATCCAGTGGCTTAAGATAAGTCTATTTTTCTTTTGTAGGTGAGTCTGGGTCACACTCTAGAGCCAGATGGTGGTTTGAACCACCGCCAGGGATCCAAGTCTTTTCCATTGCCTGTTTCCCCATTCTTAGAATGCTGTCCCTTCCTGTCTGTACAGTTTGAACCCACATCCATATTTCAGCTGGTGGGAAAAAAAAAAAGCAAAAAGATGTATAAGGTGACATTTTAGCTCAACCAGAAGAGGAATAAATATCACCAAATGATGAACACAGTGATTGATGAGATGTTGTTCTCTTCTCTTGAAAAGAAGGTAAATGCACTTATATCTGTGTGGCAAAGGGTATTTTACGTTGCCATGATTGGTTTTGGACATTTAAGTATAGGAAGACATGTGTGTATACTTGTTCCATACCCAAAAGACTTAATCTGGTGAATATACTAAAACAGTTCTCACATCACTCAGACTTTCTCCTAACATGGCTTCATACAGTACTATGTTAGTTAACTAACTTCATGTTACTATTTCAAGTATTTGAGATAACCCGCTTTTAAAGATAAAAAGCTTATTTTGGCTCATGGTTTTAGAGGTTTCAGTCCATGATCAGTTGGTCTGTTTCTTTTAGGCCTTTATTTAGGAGATAGCCCATCGTGGTGGTAGCACATGGCAGAGCAAAATCATGCATCTCAAGGTCAAGAAGCAAAAGAGAGAAAGAAGGGCCAGTTTTACACAATTCTATTTAAGGTCATGCCTCCAGTGACCTAAAGAGCTCCCACTAGTCCTCATTTCTTTTTTTTTTTTGGTACTGGGGCTTGAACTCAGGGGCACTCGACCACTGAGTCACATCCCCAGCCCTATTTTGTGTTTTATGTAGAGACAGGGTCTCACTGAGTTGCTTAGCGCCTCGCCATTGCTGAGGCTGGCTTTGAACTGGCGATTCTCCTGTCTCAGCCTCCCTAAGTGCTGGGATTACAAGCGTGAGCCACCGCGCCCAGCTAGTCCCCATTACTTAAAATTCTATCCCATCCAAATGAAGTGCCAAGCTGGAGACCAAGCCTTTAACACATGTACCTTTGGGGGCCACTTACCCAAACCACAGCAAAACAAAGATTGGAAAGCTAACTTTGAAGCTGAGGTTGAGGGCAAGAATTAGGTTCTTCTATCATATGGCAGCACAGGAGGTGTTATAGTTTGGATGTGGGGCATCCCCCAGAAGCTCATGTGTGAGACAATGCAAGAAAGGTTAAAGGAGAAATGATTGGGTTATAGCCTTAACCTAATCAGTGAATTAATCTACGGGATTAACTGAGTGATAACTGGAGACAGAAGGGGTATTGCTAGAGGAAGTGGTTCATTGGGAGTGTGGTTCTGGGGTATATATTTGTATCTGGCAAGTGGAGACCTCTCTTTGTTTCCTAATCATCATGTGAGTAGCTTCCCTCTGCCACGCTCTTCTTCCTAACCTCGAGCCCTAAGGAATGGAGCCAGCCTTCTATAGACTAAGACCTCTGAAACCATGAGCCCTCAAATAAACTTTTATTTCTCTACAGTTGTTCTGGCAGGGGCCTGTAGTCACAGCAGTGAAAATAGTTGACTAAAACAGGAGGTATACAAGGGAGAATTCTCCCTGTCACTTTGCGTGTAATTTCTGGCAGGCACCGTTGTATACTTTATAGAGATTTTTGTTTTTGTAAAACAGCATTCCAACCCCTGACTTCTAGGGTAGATGTTGGCTTACTGTTTCTGTAAAGGGTCAGAGAATATAAACGTTAGTTTTCATGGAATAAAGGCCACATACAAGCTCTGTCATTGCTACTCTGCCATTGTAGTGAAAGCATCCACAGGCAGTATGTGTGTGGAACGTGCCTGTGTTTGTGGCATGGATTTGGCCTGGGAACATTGTTCACCAAGTCTTCTAGATTACAGCTTTGGGGAGGCAGATTCAGGCAGCACTGATGGTCCAGCTCAGCATTTTACTCTCTAGTCCCTAACTTCATGGGTTTCAGGAGGTGGTTGTGCAGATCCTGGCTTCTTATTCTCTGGTTCACAGCTGTTCTTTGGATTCTAGTCTCAGAGAAGGCCTCTTTATTTCCCCATTTTCTTGTTTGTGGTGAAGACTGTATTTCCCTTGTGGGTTGGTTCAATTGTATTGATGATGGACTCATTCCTGGAGGAGAACGAGGCCTGTGTCTGCTCTTCTACTTCTTCAGTAATATTTTTTGTAAGCACCCTGTTCTCTGCATTTAGCCAAAATCTTCTTAAAATTGTTACACCCAATCAGTGAGAAACAACAAACTCATAGATTCATTCCTTAAAGGTTTATTTTTCAGCCGGAGGGACTGCAAAGCCAATTAGAGCCAATTCAAAGTTGCAGCCCCCGACTTGATTTAACTTACAGATTATATAGCAAAAGAAAACTGTGAGTCAGGCGCTATGATGTTTTCTCTTTTTAGGCAATGCAAGCAAGCCAACAATACAGAAGCAGAAATTGTGGTTAGCTAAGCTCACCTTACGCCCACCCTATGCCCACTCTACATTTGGGAAATAGATTGTAACACTGTTTAGTAAGCATCCTGAGTTTGGCAAGCATCCTGGAGTTGTTTTTTAACTGAAACTTAGGTGAAGATGACCACAACTCTGCAAAAATAAGGTATGTTGATGTTTGGGCTAAAGTTAAGGTGGCTGACAGCCCAGACAAAATGGAGTTTCTTAAGCTAAGAGTTACCACAAAATATATCTAGAGTATTTTCAGTTTCCTGTAACTGAAAACTGTCTGATTCCAACTAATGTCGACATATCATTTAGAGACCATAGTTCCCAATTGGCAACATGCCAGGAAAGAA
Source organism: Geosciurus inauris (assembly GCA_004024805.1). NCBI lineage: Eukaryota > Metazoa > Chordata > Mammalia > Rodentia > Sciuridae > Geosciurus > Geosciurus inauris. Next base: position 56,659 of record PVHX01008495.1, on the reverse strand, counting down.
GAGCAAAGTCTAAGTGTGTTCTGGGATATTGGGTTCCCTGAAGAAATGCTTATTTTTCTCAATAGAAAATAGGAATAACATTGTGACAGTGTGTGTTGGTCTGAAATCTTGAGTAGGAAGAGTGTAAGATCTGACTTGAACTCAATAAAGCCACATTGGATTATGGCTAGATATTACAATTGAGCACATCAGGTTTTCCTTCCATTTGGACAAAAAATATGCTAGCACCCATATGGACAGTAAATGGTACATGAGATATTCTATTTTGTCTTTTGGCTAATGCCAGGCCCGGTTTGGTGGTTCTATATTCCAAATTATTAAAGGGAATATAGATTACAGACATGCTCAAAATCCTAATTACTGAGAGGTAGATACAGCTTAAGTATTCTTGTCCATTAGAAACAAATAAAACATTAGAAATTGTTAGAAGATATCCGATTGAAGAAGATATGAAATAATAGTGGAAAAACGGGAGAAATCACAATGAGGACACAAAGGGAGAAGCAGAAGTAACAAAGAAATGGGTATAAATGCAAAAAATAATCACAAAACAAAAATCAATGTTGGAGAAGAAAACAAAATGAACTGCAAAATATTCAGTGAATGTTTTGATACCCAGTGGCTAGTAAGTTTGAGCTCCATAGGGCAGGTTGGATAGATACCTTTTCCTTTTATTTTTCAGTGCTTGGGGTTGAATCCAGAGCCTCACATATGCTGTGAAGTGACAGTCTTAGGCCTAACTTCACATTTCATTCTCTCAATAGTGTCTTTCAAGGACAGAATATCTCAATCTAATGAAAAATAATTTATTGATATCCCTCTTTTTAGCTGATACTATTTCTTCCAATCAGAAATATTTGCATGCTTTAGGTCATAAAATTATTTACCTGTTTCCTTCTACACAATTTCTTTATATTTCAAAATTACATCTTTGAATTAATTATTGGGTATTATGTCAATATTTTTATATGGATATTTTACTTGATATAGCACCATTTATTGAAAAAATCATTTTCCTACTAATTCTCAGTGGCATTTTTGTTATATATTAGGTTGATTTTATGTTTATGTGTCTGCTTCTGGATTTTTATTCCATTTCATTGCTTTATGCAAGACCACATTGTCATAATTACTATAGATTTATAAGAAGTCAGTGTATTTGGAATTGTGAGACCTCTACTATGTATTTCAAGATTGTCTTGGGTTTTAGCTCTTTTGCATTTTCATATGAATTTTAGAATCAGTTTATTAACTTCCTCATGGACACCTACACAAAACTGTTGAGAATTTAATTATAGTAGTATTAAATCTATAAATCAAATTAGGAAGAACGGACGTTATGCTTTCCATGAAGAGGTTCACAACAGAGTTCCTCATAGGCCTTTGTTAGGCAGCTGTAAATAAATAGAGCATTTCAGAAATTTCTAGAGCGTCTTCCAAAACTCATCTTAAAGAATGAAATTAGCATCATGTTACATAACTCTTTTCCAAGTTCATCTTTCCATTTCTATGTTCTGCAGTAGGACAAAGACCCCTGAAGTTTCAATTCTGATGCCAATAGGAGAGGAAATAACTCTTCCACAATGAAGATAGTGGATTCTTATGAAAATAACACAATCTCCACACGTAGTCTAAAGGCTCAGCAGAAACCTCAAAATTTTTATTACTATCCCCCATAATGAGATATAGAATCAGCTATGAAAGTTCAAAGCCAGAAACAAGAGAGTTTGTGGAGATAAATAGAAATTTTATTTTAATAGTGGCTCCAGGACAAATATTTATAAAGTTTGAACTCAGTGTATCTGAACCAGCTTTCTGAGAAGAAAAATGTATTCAAGAATGAAGTGAAATAACAAAAACACTTGTAAATAAAGTTTTTAAATACTGAAATTAGTAATAACCAAACGTAAAATGAAGTATGCATTTTCTATTTTATTTTAATTCCCTGTAAGGTGTAGTTGTCAGATGTAGTTTATGGCTCCCAGCCAGACATTTTAAACATTTGTTACTTGTAATGATTTTATGGAAATCTGTAAAACTGCTCTTCCAAGGTGTTTCTATGTGGCCACTGGGCTTAGCATTGAGTACAGAAAAGCCCAAAGTCCATGTATTGAAGAAAAATCTGTAGGCTGCAGATGTGGAGTTTTGCCATTTTTCTCATGAAAAATACAACAAAGTTGATTCTCTTGATAGATTTACAGTTCACATGGTTACAGTGGCTCACAGAACATAATCAGTCATTCAATATATCTTCTCAAGTTAACTGCATTTTGTTATTTTGAAAGATATTCCAAGCACTTGAAAGTCAAATCTACAACTTGTATCTTGGGGGCTATACATACATAATGACACAGTGAAAATGCTGGTGACACAGTGAAAATGTTGGCTGATACACCTTTTTTTTTTTTTTTTTTACTTTGAAAGAATCTATGCATTGTAGATAATTGTGCTGATTTATGGGCTACTACATTGAGCAAATGCTTACACAGAACATTCTGCTTAAACTAATAGTGCTGTGTCAATTTTTGCTATAGTTGCTAAAATTCCCACAGTGATATTAATGAAAGTTAATTGAGTACAACTCACAACAAAATTAACAAGGTCAAACAAAGGTCATTTCTGTTTGAGAAGATAAGGTAAAATTAAAATATTCATGTGTAATGATACATAGAGTGTAAACAAAATATCTTAGCCACTGTGGAAAATGATTAGTGGGTATAGTAATATACTTTTTAAAAAAAATTTATTTTAGTTGTTTATGGATCTTTATTTTATTCATTCATTATTTATATGTGGTGCTGAGGAACGAACTCAGGGCCTCTCGCATGCTAGGCAAGTACTCTACCACTGAGCTACAGCCCCATCCCCTATAGTAATATGCTTTTGATACTAGAAAAATAACTAAACTTTAATTAATACCCTGGCCAAAATAAAATAATATTGGAAATTATTTATCTCAGCCTGCCCTCAACTCTGATTTTGCATTAGAAAAAAAATTGTTGATGGAAAATGTCAAGTTGGAAAATATTACTTTCTTACATTTGGATTTTAATATGTATATAATTTGCCTATATGTATCTAGCTATCTATCTGAAATTCCAAACTCCACTAGTGGAATTTATATCCCTGCATATGAAACATAGACCAAGGCAATGCCCAACATTGCTCATAAGTAGGTAGAAAGTTATCTTCTTTCCTCCCCTTTCTGTATATTTTGCCTGCTTCTCCTCCCACCTCACATACCTATAGAGACCTGCATACTGCTACTGTCAGTGCTCTCCACACAGCTTTAAGGAGATGGCTTGCATCTCTAACATCCATTCCCAGTTTCCCACAATGCTGCCACATTACACTTTCCAGGATCTTTCTCAGATGGGACTAGGAGGCTGAGTTCATTGGCACATTTTGTTTTTAATTTATCGGTTCTTTTTAGTTACACATGACAACAGACTCCTTTTTTATATAATTATATTATAATGATATTATATTGTATTATATCTGATATTATTTTGATAAAATTATTCTAATTAGGATCCCATTCTTATGGATGTACATGATGATGGGATTCACTGTGATGTTTTCATATATGTACATGGGGAAATTATATCAGATTCCTTACACTGTCTTTCCTTTTCTTATCCCCTCTCCCTTCTCTCTACTCCCCATTGTCTAATCTACTGAACTTCTCTTCTTCCCCTCACCCTGGCCCCTCTTATTGTGGCTTAGCTTCCACATATCAGAGAAAACATTTAACCTTTGGCTTTTGGGGACTAGCTTATTTCACTTAGCATGATACTCTCCAGATACATTCATTTGCTGGCAAATATCATAAAGCCATTTTTCTTTATGGCTGAGTAACACTCTATTGTGTATATATACCATATTTTCTTTACCTATTATCTGTTGAAGGGCACTTAGGTTGCACAACATTTTACAAGCCTAGCTGTTATCACCTTTTACAAGATCCTCTCTTGTTCTCCCTTCCCTGTTAGCCACAGGAAAGCATTTGATGGTATATTCAGAGGGTATAGATGATAGCAGATGTAGGTTCCTGAATGACTACGGGAAGCAGAGCAACCTTGGTCCCACTGCCTCCACGCCAATTAGCCTCCATATCAGATAAGGATGGGAATAGAAAATAATTATTACTTTTATTAGGCCATGGCATTTGGCAGTAGTTTATAATAGCAGTTTGAGTTTCTACAAAAATACAGTGTCCTTTTTCCAAATCATTTTTCACTCTCCACTAACCCTTTAGTACAGGAGTTGGGGACCTAGGGACTGATGGCCAAATCCAGCCAGGGTCTGTTCTGTGTAGCCTGCAATCTGAAATTATTTTTTTGTTTTTTTTAAATAAATGTTTTGTTTAAAGAACAAGAAGAGAAGGAAAAAGGAGAAGAAGGAAGAGGCAGAAAGGACAGAGGTAACAATGGGACAGAGATAACATGGATCATAAAAACTGAAAGTTATTTGCAGTCTGGCATCTCACACATTCGAGGTGTCAACCTCATCTCTGGAATATGAAGAGGATCCCAGAATTTTGGCAAAAGCCTTCCTACAGCTCTCAGCAACTAGGTCCTGCAGGACTTAGCAGAGACAGGTTTTGTGGGAGGTGGAGTCCTGACTCAGCTCTGAGCCTTGTCTTTGCCTTAAGCCCCCGAGGCAGTTCCTTTGTGACAGTCTCCCAACTTCTCTTTGATTAAGGCCTTAACCTTTTGGTCTTAGAAACCAGTCTGAAACTCCAGGGGAAGGAAATTGTCCTCACTCTCCTTCTCATTGTTTTCATGTTCTAATTTATGTCCCTGGATTCCCTCAATTTTCTTGTATCAGAATAAACCTTGTTCTCACAAAACCTTGCATAAATACATGAATGGAGACAGGCAGACACCTATCATGTACATGGGGAGACCATACCTATGTGTGTGCATGTGAAACATGTAGGATGTTGTCTACTCTAACAAGAAATTGGCTACAAATTGCTATGCTTGCCTTTAAACATCTAATAAATTATTTAAGATTTTGATTGATTTATAAGAAGATACCTATGTCAGGCAATGCATTTTAGAAGTGTGAGTTTGTTGCTCCTGAAATTATAACAAATTGGTTATGACATAGTTAAATATACTTATCTAAATATAACTATCTTACCAAACTCTACTCAACCTGGCAACAAAGGATAAAAGACAATTGACAATGAATGAAGAATCTTAAAACCCTTAGAGTTCAAGCTGATGTTGGACAAAATTATAGTTTCATTAGAACGAATTTAAACGCAAATTTTTTAAAAAGACAAAGAAATGGCTCATTGACCAAATATAATTTGAGATTTCCTAACACCTGCTGACCATGGTTTTATTTGCTCTTGTAAATGTTTTGTTGAAAAATAAAGCAATCCCAGATATGCAATCATATCTATACCATCACAGAACCTTTAATGAGGTCATGTTGGGAAAATTTCCAAGGGGAATTAAGTTTTAAATTCTGAATTTCAGAGAACATGTAAAGCAGACCAAATATTATTATGCTTTATAAATATTTTAGGATTATATACTTGGACTAGAATAAATCAAATATTTCTTCAAAATAAAAAGGACCACCAGCTGTGGTGGTCAGCTCTGTCTTCCATGTCCAAGGGAATTAGTGCAGAGCCAAGGAAGCTTTGTGCATGGAAGAGCACGTGGAGGAGACAGATCCTCTTGCCAAACTCCCTCCACTGACTTCAGTGAATTAACATTGACAGGCTTCCTGATGTCAGTCTCTCTCCTCCAACAGGCTTCTTATCCATTTTAATTCCCGGATGGATGGACTGGATAAACAAATCCACACTATGTTGGCATCAAAAACTAATATTTTTTTATTCCTTCAATGCAAGGTTTACCCTTTTAGGAAAGAGAATGTCAAAATCTTTGTAAAGCCCAATAGTTATTCTTACTCTCTCAAAGTAATATTAAATAAAATGCCTGAAGATTGAAAAATTGGTATGAACTTCAGCTTTCAAATCATTGATTTAAACTGGAAGCAACATGACATATTAGTTCTTTCTGTTTCAAGGGCTAATCGCAGTGTTTCCTAGCAGGTGAGAATCTCAAGATTTATACCTAATCTGATCATTACACATTGTACAAATGATTGAAATTTTACATCACACCTTACAAGTATGTACAATTACTATATGTCAATTAAAAACAAAGCTATATGTTAGAAGAGAAATGGTCTTAGGATTTATAAGAAGATTTTAAAAATATTGCTCTTTTCTCAAAGGAAAAACGTCTCTGTGTGTAAAAAGATATTTCAACATATTTGAACATTATTATGTTCAAGAGTGAATGGTTAATGTACATTTCAGTACAGGAGAGAACTAAGGATGGACTTCTAAAAAAGACAGGCATCAAAGACTATGTACTGGACAGAGGTAACGTTTCTTGTGCAGGATTAAAACTTAAAGCTAGGGCTGCGATTGTTGCTCAGTGGTAGAATACTTGCCTTGCATGCGGGAGGCACTGGGTTCAATCCTTAGCACCACATAAAAATAAACAAATAAAATAAAGATATTTGTGTCCATCTACAACTAAAAAAAAAATTAAAAAAAAAAAAAAGAACTTAAAGCTAGCCATATGGCTTCTATAGGAGAGCAGTTTCCTGAAATGAGCAGCTGTGTACTCTTGGAATGGTCTACCACTGCTAGCTGGTAGGCCAGATTCATCTTTGTGTGTCACCAAAAAAAAAACAAAAACAGGAGAAATTCTGGCATTTTATTCTCTTGTCTTCCCATTCGTCTTTTTCTTGCCTTCTTCAACATCGAGCCCCCTGAATGGATACTTCCAGGGAGACTGAAGAAGACTGCAGTGCTTCTCCATGTTTGAGTCCCTCCTTTTGAAATTCTACTGTATTATATCTCACATTCTCTAGTGCTAATTCTAATGTGATTTTGAAGCAAAGTTTTCTAAAACAGAGGTTAATTTTTTCCTCCATAATAGTTGCCTACACATTTTAAAAGCAATATTATAAATGCTCTTTTATCATAACAGCTTAATGTTGTATTTTATTTTCCCTTGGATTACTTCATGAACTGACTTGAATAATTGATGGTAGCTCATAAAAATGAGTACATATCTTTGTATTTTTCAGTAACTCTTTTCTGAGATTCTCAAATATTGTTTTGAAAACATGGCTATAAAATTGGCTCACTATAGAAAAATCATTTTTAAAAAATCTTGATAAAATAGTCATTTAATATAATTTTATATTTGTATATATATTTTATTTTTTCAATTTTTATGTAAAATAGCAATGCATTATTTGGGAGGAAATGCCTGTAAAAATGCAAAGCTATGTTATACTCATGATACTCATGCCTGGAAGAAGGCATTTGCCTAGGATATATTTTCACATTTTTAATTAGAATAAACCATCTAATTAATAACATTAGAAAATATTTAATTAAATCTGAGATAGTCCAGAATCTTGAATGAAATTTTTTGAATCAAACTAAGTATAGACAATTGAAAGATTTTTAACAAAATGAATTTGACACTTTAGAGAGGAATCAACAGCAAAGACCATTAATCCTCATGTTGTGAGAGGTAATACCAGAACATTGTGATGTTTCTGAGATGATGGAAGGCCAGGCTGATGAGAAAGCTGATGTGACTAATAGGAGCTCAAGAACTTCTATCTAAGCAAAAATAACAGACTAAGAGACAGGAAGGACGCACCAAATTTACTTTCTAAGTAGCTTATTAAAGATGGCTATTTTGTTCCAGATTGGAGATATTTTGAGATAATTAAGACCAATAACAACAACAATGACAAAACTCCACCACCTTAAAAGAAAATACCTGATATATTGTAGGAAATATATTCTCACTTCACCCTCTCACTCTAAAATGCCATTCACAGAAACAGAGTCAATAGGGAACATTCTGAAAGATCATATTATGTATCTCAGGGACAGAGATAAGACAAAATTAAAGTAATTAAGACAAATGCAAGTCAGAATCAAAGCAATGGGATTCTTTGAAAAATAGCAGGCTTAGGTTTCCTATCTCTCCATAAATTTAGACTTTTTTCACATTTCCTACTATATGCGAGGAGAAAGGGAAAACAATATATTTAAATCAAATATTCCTGGATTTGAAACATAAACATCTCTTAGAAATAAGATTTAGTGCCTAAAAAGGAAGTTAAAAGGAGAAGAGAAGAAAGAGCAGTTATAGAATGAGGGGAAGTAGGGAGGGCATAAAAAGAAAAACAAAACAAAATACATGTCTTCTTTCAATCAGAGGAACCTAAACCAGCATTTTCTGAGCACATATTGAGCTTCAGCACTACATTAGGTACTTTCATAGATGTCACTTGATCTAAACTTTTACTTAATATTCTGGATAAATATTATGACCCTATTTATGTAGAGGAGGAAATCAAGACCCATGAAAAATTAACTAAAGCCAGGATTCAAATTCATTGTGATGATTTAAGTTCATTCATTTTCCATTTTATCATTGTTTTTTTGAAATCATCAAGTTAATCTTCTGTTTAAATGACTAACCATTGCCTAGTGAAGTGGGTTTAATTCCTTAAATCATTAGTTTTCCTTTTAAAACTTGTTTCTCCAAAAGAGATTTCAGTGGTTTGGGCTCCAAATCATGTACAAGGCTTTATAACTATGAAATCTGCAATGGAGAAATCAGGGAAGGCAATCCAAGGAGACTTCCAAGTCCATCAAACTGTTAGAATGCATTGATTGGGAACTGTTCTGTGATGACTATTGCTTTCCAAGTCAAGAAAACAAGTATAGTGATCTCACTTTAAGATAAAAATAGTGTAGTTTCTGAGAGGGAAGAATGTCATCGTGGAGAAACACTCTTTTATGATTAACCTCTGTATTCCTGGACCAGACATACAACTTTACATTGTAAGGTTTCCACCAGCTCCTATCCTGGGCTCTTGCTCTCTGATTCTGTTCCCTATGCCCAGCTGCACCTTCTTACAAGTTCCACTCTTAGCTGCTACCTAGACTTTCTCCTCACCTCCTCACATCATGTCCCTTTATCTGAAATTGCTCTGATCCCTGTTCTGCCTCTTGTATCTGCCATCATTGACTCCACCTGGCTACTTAGCTACTTATTTGGGTGTGCCTCTTGCCCCATTTTTACTATATGCCCTTTTGTGTTTTCTGGATGGGGCCATAGTGCCCTAAGCAAAATACTTTGGAAACAGTATCCAGGTTCTTAAGTGGCTCCCTTCTTTCTGCATTTGGGCTACATCTCTGGGGGCCTCACTGAAGTTGAGACACTGTGTACAATATCAACCTAATGACAGTGTTGGAATTCATTGACTTAACCATTATCTTACATATTCTTGTCCTCTTTGCCTTCAACTGTGCTGAACCTCATTCTCAATCAGGCCCTCATTGATGCCCAGAAACTCTATCTGCTGTGTTTTCTCATACATTCACTTGTCCACCTACACAAATAGCTATTTTATGCCTATTTTGTCTCCTGCACCCACCAGTACCTCCCTTTCCAATCTCAACAGTGGGTTTTTCTCCCTCCATAGAAAATAGGAGAAACTAGGTGCTCCAAACACCGTCTTTGCAAACCTACTGGTAAGTTTGCCTTTCCCCTATTTCTGTGGATAAAATATCAACTATCCTATATAAGGTCAATCTTTCCATTTGGTCACTGGATGCCAACCTTTCTTGCCAATTCAAAAACATTAATTTAGCTACTGCCTCCTTTCTTTGTCATCACCAAGTTTCCCTCTTTACTGGATCTTTCCCAACATCATACCAATATGCTAAAATATCTAAGCTGTGAATTTCTTGCTGTTGCCTCATTTCCAAATCTCCTTTCCAGTAACATTTTTTAAAATAAAATTTTTAATTATGTTTGTTCTATTTCTCTTTCTAATCTTTTCCTAAACCCACCCAAATCTGATTTTCAATTCAAACAACTCTTTTCAAAGTCTCTAGTGACCAGTACATTGCCAAGTACAATGGTCAATTCTCTCTTTTCATCTGATGATTAATGTGCAATGGTCAATTCTCCTTTTCATCTGTTGTTTAATAGAGTGATCATTTTCTCATTCTTTCTTCACTGGACTTTTGGGATCTCAGTCTGTCTGTCTGTCTCTCTCTCTCTTCATTAGCTACTTCTTTACAATCTCCTTTGCTGATTCCTCTGCATCTCTCCCAACTACATTGATGGGCCCTATAACTTAGTACTCTTATCTTCCCTCACTCCCTAAGTGATTTCATCCAGTCTCATCACTTGCAACATGCCATTAATTCAATTTTTATACCTCTAGCTCAGGTATCTTTGCTGAGCTTCAAACTCATATATTCAACTATAAACTTGAATGTCTAATAATCATTTTAAGCTCAATGTGTCCAAACTAGGTACCAATTTCTCACATCTCTAGTTCATCCTGTTCCTTCTACAGGATACCTATCTCAGTAAACGGCAATTGCATTCTTCCATTGCTTAGGCCAAAACATTAATATTTCCTTTATTGTCTACCGCATTCAACCTATGAACTTATCTTACCTGAACTATACAAAATCTATGTAGAATCTGACCATATCTCATCATCTGTACCATGATTACTACTATCCAAGTCATTGTAATCTTGCTTATATTACAGCAGTTAAGTTTTGTTCACTGGTCTTTGTACTGCTGCACTTGTTTCAGTATGTTTTGTCTATTCCTTACACATCAGCTACAATGATCTTTTTTAAATGTTCTGCTGGGTCCTATTACATTTCTGACCAATACCATCCAATTCCTTCTCAGCTCACTCAGAGTAACAGCTAAAGTCCTTATGTATGAAACCCTCTCTCCTCTTCCCGGCCTTTCAACATTGTCTCCCCATTAACTTACCCCTCACTGAGTATTATGCTTATTGTACTTCAACCCCTCTATCCTTGATTCTGTTCTGAGGAAAAGCTCACTGTACTCCAGCCTCAGGGGGTTTACAAACATGGCTTCTTTCACTTGGAGTGCTGTTCTGCAGTTGGATGGCTCCATTCCTCGCTTTATTCAGATCACAACTTGCTCATAGTGTCTCCCTGAGAAGCTTCCCTGACTTGTCCATAAGTTGCACTGACACCTTGCAACCCTTTCCAGTAGCCTGCTCTATCATTTCTTCATTTGTTTAGTTTTATTTATTTATTTATTTTTGTTGCTGTTATGGGCTATCTTCTCTCTATGAAGGCAGGGGGCTTCCATGTTCCCTCATGCCTAAATATTATCCATCTCAATAAATTGAAGTCAACATTGTTGAATGAATAAATTGCATCATAACGAGATTACTCTCTCATTTGGTGAGGAGATATTTTTTAGAATAAACAATAAGCTATATATATTACAGTTCATAGGCAAACCTCCCCACCAAATAAAAAACAATATAACATCTAAGGGTTCCTGGAAATTTTATTAGGTCATAAAGAAATAAAACTTGATCTATCTATAGCTGAGAGGTATCTGGACTTTGGTTTTTATCCCAAAGTATGACACTACAGTTTGGCCTGTGCTCATAGTCTAAAGGCAGGATTCCATGGAAGGTTGTCTTGGAAGTGTGCTTACAGACATGGGGGCCCAGTCTTATCCTGGCACATATTTGTCAAGTTTTGCTCAAAGATATGTAGCTAAGGGCAGAGCTCTTAATTTTTTATTCTATTTTAATATACTTTTATAAACTAATTATTAAATTTCCTTATTTTTTGGTAATAAAAGCTACCCCAAATTTAACAAAACAATGTAGAGATTCCTCAGTGTTTATTTCATGTTATACAAGAGCATTATCTTACCAGTCTATCAGATCTATCCAATAGAAATACAGTGAAAGTCTTCTATGTAATTTAAATTTTCTAGTTACCCTAGTAAAATATTTTTAAAAATTTGGTGAAACTAATCTGAACAATATATTTATATTTAACCCAACATATGAAAACATCATTTTGATATATAATTGGTATAAAAATTTTTCCATTTTTCTTTTTTTCATACAAAGTCTTTAAAACCCAGTGTACATTTTATACTTACAGAATATCTCCAGTGTATCAGCCACATTTCAAATACTCAACAGCCACATGTGGCTAGTGGCTTACGTGTTAGCTGGCATGGCTCTAGGGAAATACAGCTTTTGTTGGACTTAACATTTATTTTTGTTAGAATTCAGATTCAATAAATTTTGATCATAATGTTAACCCAGAGAAGGATTATATAATACAAGCAACATTTTGTTTAACAGTAAAACAAATAAACTTTAATTTAGTAGAAAATATATCAACAATTATGATTTTATGGTCCTTTGAATTTTGTTCCTTAGTGTTCCATACTTTCTAGCATTTTGTTTTTCACCTGTCTGTGCTTCCATTAACATTTCCCTAACCAATCTTTCTTAATCTCTTTTGAATCAACTATAAACCTGGTTAGTGCCCACATCAGTGAGTTAAATGCATATTTGACGTGCATTTAATATTTGCATGAAAATAATGCTTTCAACATTTTGACATGTGGACCTTTGAATTGTCATAGGTAACATGTCAAGTTTATGCATTGAAATGTCTGAGCTTTTTAGTCAGCTTGCATAGAGAGCCCTAATTACAGGACAAGTAAGAGAATGCCTTTGCAGAGAGACTTGCAGAACCACGAAACAATCCCCATTGCTGAAAAATAATATCAGTTTCCAAGGGTGAATTAAATTCCAGTTAGGTGTTCATTAGCCAGGAAAGAAGCTGGAAAGGGAGACAACTAGGAAAGGTCCTTGTACTGTTATCATGCCTTGAGAACTTTCTGAAGAGGTAGAACTGAGTATTGGTATTAATATGGAGGTGGGAAGCATACATTTTACTCTTTTTTGTGTGTATTTGGAGAGGTGTTATGGTTTAGATATGAAGTGTCCCTCCAAAAGCATATGTGTTAATGCAGGAATGTTCAGAGGTAAAATGATTAGGTTATGAGAGCTGTAGACCAATTAGTAGATTAATCCAGTTGATGAATTAATAATTGGAATGGATTCCTGGGTGGAGTATGACTGAAGGAAGTAGGCCACTGGGGGCTGTGCTTGGGGATTATATTATCCCTGGCTCCTTGTATTCAAGCTCAGTTTCTGGGTTGCCATGTCCTGTACTGTTTTCCTCTGCCACATCCTTGCACCAGGATATGCTGCTTCATCTTGGGCCCAAAGCAATGGAACAAGCCAACCATGGACTGAACCTCTGAAATTGGGAGATCGAATAAACTTTTCCTTCTCTTAGTTATTCTTGTCAGGTATTTTTGTCACAGTGAAGAAAATCTGACTAACAAGGTGAGTGAATAAAAGATGGTGGGGCCTGAGAATAATTGTGTCCAAGGTCCTTCAAGAGTTGCTGAAGACAAAATATTACATCATTTCATTTGAGTTTGGCTTAATCAACATTTTAAATGACATGAAGACATGATGGCATTGGCATAGCAAATATTAATTTACCTTTTTGGAAGTTACCTGTGTCTCACAGAAAGAAATAGAAAGAAAGAAAGGTACATATGGCAAGAGAGAAAAAGTGAACAAGTTCCAATTATTTACATTCTTCGTTTCTTTTAAATCATGGCCTCTCCTGTCTCAGGTCTCAGGAAAGAGAAAGAAGAGCACAAGATACAAGAAACACATGAAAGATTAATTTGTGGCTTTTGAGCTTCCAACAATCCACTTCTTTAAGAATTAAAGGATTTTCAAAGAATAACTATTTTGCCCTGCTAACATATACATCTGCCAATCATTTGCAGTGAATTGCATGGTAGAGTTTCCTTACATCTCCTTACTTTGTTCCCAGCAAAAAAGCCCCTGCTCCCTTGAGGTTCTGCTCTTCAGTTCCACCCCATACATACCTCCTCTCCTTCCTTCATGGAAGGTCTTACTTAGCTCCTAGTTCTTTCTATCCCTCCTCATTTGAATCTCTCATGAAATCTGCCTTTCTAAAAAGCTTCTACCACACACAGAATTTCTTTCTTACTTTGACTTTCCCACAAACCGTTTTCTCCACCTATGACAACTTTCTCAGTTCTGTGAAGAAATCTCCTTTTCATCCTCCAGGTTCCATTACCTCCACTAGAGTGCCCCGCAGAATATCCATATGAGGACCTTTCCCCATACAACTTCACCACAAGGTCATCTTCACGTTCTCCTAGCACTTAACGTTAGCAGAGTTCATTTGCTTTTCATTATCTGTCTTCCCAACATTCCATCATTGTATCTTATTACTCATAACATCTGACCATTATAAACAGAGTTCTCTTTTGTTATTGTTTTGAGTAAACAATTTAATGCAACAGGGCAACTTGTTAATAGATAAGTAGGTGTCTAAATCAAAGCTATCAAAAACTTAGAAGAAAGAAACAGGATTGTCAAATGACTTCTATTTCCAATACTTTGTATTATTTTATTTAATGCAACAATACTGAGAGATAAGTATTGTCACCCTTTTATAGACTAGGAATTTGAGAGTCAGAGAAATGATGGGAGCTTGCTTGTTGGTTGTCAGGCTGTTAGTCTAGTCCTTGCAGGCTGAATTTCCCAGGTTCACTAGATAGCTGTCTTCTGTCTAGGTTTGCACAAAGGGAAGTATTGAACTCAGCTGGAAGACAAAAGAGAATGGTAAATATTTCTCTCTATCCTCTTGAATCTTAGAGAACAGTGGTGTTTGTCTGGGGCTCCATTTTCTATTCCTCAAGCCCCTCCATTTTCTAGCTTTTTCCAATTTACCCCACCTCCAGGGTGTGATACACTTACTGTCCCTGGCTGCTTCAGCGTAAGGCTGGTAGTGATTTCTTGCTACTGCTAACCTTAACTTTTCACGTGTTTTCTCATTGTATGACCATTTCCTGTTTTTAAGTTTTTCTCTTTTGCAAATCAGAGTAGTTTGTTTTCTGGTTGGACCTGGACAAAGCACAGGTACTTTGCTCATGTGATTCTAGCAACCCATATTTTTCTGATTCAAGGAAGTGCAAGTAGTTCCCAAGTACAATTACTGACATATCTCTGAGAATCTAATTTAGCAATAGATGAGAGCAACACATATCTCTCTTAGTCTGAGGAGGAATAGGAAAATGAATAATGATAGTAATTTATGTTTTTATAATTACCCATGCATCTTTCAAACAATTTCATATGACATATATTATTTTCACAATATAAACAACCAAATATTACTGCACCCTTTAAGATAGAGTAAAGCTGAGACAAAACAAAAATTATTTTCCCAGCTTTTTTCGCTGTGGTCGTTGTTGTGCAGTAAGCTGGAACACTTTTTCTTCTAAGATGTTAATATTAAGAGTCAACATTTGCAAACTGGTCTAGATCCATTTAAATTATAATACCAAGACAGAAGGGAGAGGAATAAAGAGAGGAATTCCATCCAACTTTTAGTGGCACTAGAGGTCATACTTCAAATGTTTTTAGCAATGCCTTTGGGGAACATCACAGTGTGTTTGCAGCAATCCTGAAAATGATTGACATCAAGAGTAGTAAAAAATTACCACAAAAGATACAGAAAAAGGGCTGGGGCTGTAGCTCAGTGGTAGAGCGCTTGCCTAGCATGTGTGAGGCACTGGGTTCAATCCTCAGCACCACGTATAAATGATAAATGAATAAAATAAAGATCCATCAACAACTAAAAAAAATTTTTAAAAAAGATACAGAAAAATACTAAAATTTAGCAAGTACTGATGTATAATTTTTAAAGGATATGTGGAATAAAGCAAAAAGAAATGCCCTAAAGAAAAAAAAATGCCATTTAGAGTCTTTGTTGTTGAATGTTAAGAGCGCCAGCTAAAACAAAAGGTAAGACAATATCACATTGTTACTGAGAAAATCTCCTTCACATTTAGAGTTTCTGTGTTCTTCCCTAGTTCTTGGAGGATGAAGAGCATGGCTATATTAATGTTATACCTACCATCTATTACTATTGACCAATTCTCTAAATCCAGCATAATTCTTTTCAGTCAAATCAGCACACCAGTCCACAGGAATTTAGTGAGCTTTGCCTGTTATTCTGTTCTATGGAGAATATTATTCTGGCATTTTTCATGGTTTGCCATCTGTGAGCAGGGCCAGGCACTACAGACTTATTGGCCCATTAATTAGGGTGGCCCTCAAGTATAGGTCCAAAAAGAAAATACAGCATAGGATAAAAGTCAATAGGTGGACAATCTGGGCAAATGAATCTTATAGGGAATAATGTTTTAATACAAAGTAACAGGAAATCCTGGCACATACATAGGAAAGACATAGACCATCCAATTCAGGAAATGATCTATTAGTCAGGAGTTGTTCCATGTAAATGACAGAAACTTGACTCAAAACAACTTTCTCAACAAAAGGGAATATATTGTTTCATGTACCAAGAAGTCTGAAAACACCAATGTTTAAGTTATAGGTAGGCCCAAGGCCTCACATGAAGATATTAGTACTCAGTCTTACCCTTCATCTCTTGAACAGACTCATGTTACAGCAAATGGCTCCACAGCTCAATTCATTGTCTTCTAGCATATCAACCTCAACAGAATTTTTTTTTTTTTAATTGACCCAGAAGAAATGTTCCAGGGAAGATTCTTCTTGACCTGTTTTGAGTTATGTGCATATTCTACCACCAGTCACAATGTCCAGGAAGATGGTGGAATTTTAGTCAGATCTGGATTATGTCTCTTCTCCTGGGAACTGACCAGATTCACATAAACCACATGGAGTGGGTTCCCAGACAGAAAGAGGAATTTCATTACAGAATTATAAGGGAAGCTGGGTTGGCAAAAACAAAAAACCACATTCTGAAAACAATCAAACAAGGAAACTATGTCTTCTACATAGGCAATAAAATTCAGAAGGACAGTTTTTTACATAGGAAAAGCTTTTAAATGTGTGCAAATGAATTCTGTGTGTGAGGAATGTCCAGAAGTGATAAAAATACTATTGGAGAACGGATAGGATGTCACTGTGATATGTATTTTTCCTCAGAATATGTATCAGTAGAAAAGCAACAACTGAGCAATGTCAAATTAAAAGATAGATGAATTCTCTACCACCTTTTTTAGTTGTCTTGTACATGAGTGGCAGGGAAAAAAGTCACTCCCCGACATGGAATACTAATTTAAAACCAGTTAGACTTCAGCTGTCAGGGAAATGTCAGAGTTATGGATCCTCAGCAAAGTTAATGAAAATATGAAGTGTTGAATTGCTTTAAAATGAAAACAAAGCATACACTTTATAATTCCATTTACCTATGGACCATTTTTTATGTTATAATTATAGAAATATTTGTATATTTTTCTGTAGAATTCATTATAGTCACATTATCTTTGGCTGTTTCTACTTACTTTTTCTATTTGACTATTTCTATTTTTAAATATTACCTTTACAGTTAATTAAGGGATGCTTCTCTTCCAGTGTAGAAGGAAAGACATCTTTAGCAGAGAAGAAAGAGAGTGAGTTCGGGCTTATTGGCTGATCATATTTGCTTTCTATCCAAAGAAGAGCAAAAAAAGAAAAAAAGAAAAATACACTAGACACAGCATTAATTATCCATGGCTGAGTTCTGGAAGCCAAATAGAATTTCTCTGAATAATGAAGAACTGAAAATAAGTATCAATGACAAAGTCTTACTAATCAAGAATTCTTACATTTTGTGAATCATTAGGAACTTAATGCCCTCAAATTCTACAAACTTTTTGGCTACTCCTCTGTTTAAAAATCCAAGTGAAAGTAGTTTGTGTTTCCTGTCCTGCTTGGTTTACAGGAAATGGCTATTTTATATAGTTTATTTCTCCAAATATCTCTTGTTTAATACTTGGGAATGATTCCTTCTCCCCTAGATGCTTTTTTCCTGTGGCTGGGCATCTTTCTGTTCAAGTTGCTTCTCTGAACTTCTGAAAAGATCACTGCTTGCTGGGTCGATATGATTCCTCCAGGGCATTGAAGAGAACCTGAATGTACAAACACATTGATCCAACACTTCCTTAAATCTTACTGTTTAGCAAAATCTGAGCCAAATCTCTGAGAACAAAAGAAGTTAGAATAGACTTGGGAAGCGAGGCATGGAGATAGAACATTTTCTCCCCTTTCCCATAAGTAGAATCAATGGTCTCCAAAATCTACATTCCATGTTCTGTGTCAAGAGGTCTGCCATCACTCATAGATCCCAGACTTGCCACTGTGTGGCAGGGTCCCATTTCTCCTCCAGGGCCACATTGTTTCCCATTAGAACCTCCCTACTTAGAGACCAATTGCCTACATGCAAAAGACATTATATAGAGAATTTAGTATTTTAGAATATGGGAATAATTACCTTTAAAGAATAAGATTGACTTTACATTTGCATACCAAAAATGCCCTCATAAAGGGTTTCCCACCCCAAATCCAGGCACACATGCATGTATGATACACACACAGTCTTCATAAAAAGATATATTCTGTCTCCAACATGCACACTTGTTGTTTGTCTCAATATACTCTTTAAGAGCAGAAGTCAGCAAATATGTTTTTAGGTCATGAATCATTTTTGAAAATCAAAGTACAAAACTTAGGCCTTTCTGTGAATGGAAGAGAGTAGAATATAATCTTTCATTTTCATGAATATGCCTCTGTTAGTCTCTAACAATGATCCCATGTTTTAAATATGCATATTTATCACTGTAAATTTAGGGAGTGACTGTCACAGTGAAACCCATGATCCATTCTATAGACAGTTTCTAAAACTGTCATGATTTCAAAGTTTCTGGAGCATAAAGTGAATTATCAGAGTGTATGTTTACAAACTGTCAACACAGTTCCTAACAATTTCATATTGATATAGTTTTAGAAATACGTGCAAATAACTCTCCCCTCTGACAATTTGAAAATAACCACATTTAATTGAAAGAAGAGCAAAAAAAAATGTTGCAATGTCAGAAGGTGGCGCCACTTTCTAAGACAGAAGGGATTCTTTGGTCAAGGTTTCTGTAACCTGCTGCTGCCTGGTAGGTAAAGCAACAGGTGGAAAGACAACTGATTTTGGACGATGACTTTTGAAATTAAAATCTTTATGTCTAATCATAACAATGGTTTTATTAGGAAATATAATTCTTTACTCATTTTTCAATGCATATTTACTCAGTTCTTAACTATAAAGTTTTGAGTCATAGAAGACAGAAATAGGAAATCATGCCTGCAAAAAACTGGTTATTTTATCAACATTGTGTATGCCCACATTTATAGATGGACACAGGACTGAAAAATAAGATACCATGTGTTACATATAATAAGGAAAAGTAGAAAATTTACAGGAAGTTCAGAGGCCAGCCATTAAGAAAGAGAACAAAGAATTAAGAATAGCAAGTGGAATAATTGATTTGGAATAACTGGTTTGGAAAATAGAGAACACACAAATGAAAGGTGAAATGTAAGACAGGAAACATCAGGTGAGCTGAATTTGGAGGCCCTGAATACCACATGAATACATTTGTCCATTGTTTCATAACAATGAAGTTCTAATAGAAAGCTTTTGAACCAGGGGATGAGGGACATGATCAGAGTTGTGCTTTAGGAAGTCAATCTGTTGGTGTGAGAAGGTAAGGTTAGGACAGAGGAAGAAAATTAAAAGTCTGGAAATATTTTGACCTACTGAAAGCTGGTTCTTGAAATTGTCATGTGGATAGTGTTAATGCATTTCACATGAGGCAAAATATTTTGACCTTTCAGAGTCCATACTTAGTGTTTATCCAGGCTTATGAAAGTTATTAAGCTAAAATTATACAGATGTTTCACAGTGTTTACTAAAGTTTCTTCCTAGCTTTTCTTGTATTTGCAAATACATGGCAATAATAAAATAAATGCTTAGAAGTGTGGGAAAGAGAAATATGCCCTTTATACCTTTTGTTGCATCCTATGTATGTTTGATGAATGTATAGAGCAGAACGTCTATTAGGATTGTCATAAGAACTTTCAACCAGCCATGCATGAGCTCTGGCAGAGGATGTAGAAGGCATTCACAAAGGGTTTGGGAGGACATTTGCTTTTACTTTGTTCCTTTCCAAGTCTTTTTCATGTCAAACATTTTAAGCAATCTAGCATTTGGAGAGGTAAGAAAGTGTCAGAAAGATGGAATTGAAAACTGCCTCCAGAGAACACTTTTGGAAAAACAACATTGGAGCTTAAGGAAGTTTTTCATCACACTGTATCTGGGAAAACATGCTATTAGAATTCACTCTAAGAGGAGCAGAAAAAGTTCATTATTATCTGGCAATGAATCTTAATTAATTCCCTCATTTATCTAATAAAGCTTTAATGAGCACCAAGCACATTACCATGCCAAAGTCTCAGGAAACTAGAAGACTCCAGCCCAGACTATAATTAGCAGTACAACAGGTCAAGGTTAACAGGTATAGAGGTAACCTGTGGAAAAGAGAGAGATATTAGTCCATCAAGAAAAGCATCCCACAGAGGCAATAACAGCTGGGCTTTTGAAGATGAATAAATATTGTCAAGAAGTGTGTTTATCAAGAGGTCATCTTAGTCAGAGAGAAAAATTATATGCAAAACATAGAGAAGTGCCAGAGAATAGATGGCAGAGACCACAGACTAGATTATGAAATGTCTTGTATATAATTTACCCTACAGCGACTGATTCCTTTAGATGACTGTCTTAAATACTCAAAATCTGAAATGTATCAACAACATACTTACAAACAAAATGTGTGTCCTGTTGGCATCCCGCTCTCTCTTGCGCTCGTTCTCTCTCTCTTTTAGTCCTCTGCTGACATTTTACAAGTCTCTCTATTTTGACACAATAATGAAAGATAGTTGCTAGACCTATTGGATCTGTCAGGACTTGGGGTAACTGATATAGGAACTGAAGGTAAAATTGGGCAAATTGAAGTGTTTTTTAATGGAGGGAATTTTGTGATTAAAGTAGCAAGGTCAGAGAATGAATTAAGATTGTGAAATATACAATGAGAGGAGCTAGGAACTTGTACTTAATTTGCTTAAGTAAATGAGCTAATGCATGTCAATTGCTTAGAACAGCGTGTGGTACATTCGACTGAATGCTAGCTATGATTATTTAATTTTTAAAGTAAATTAAGCATAGGAAAGAATCAGAGAAATTATAAAAATGAGATAGTACTATTCGTTTTCCATCTCATCATGAAGATAGCCCAATTAATACATTTAATAAACACTTATCAAGCCCATCCTCTGTGCTGGGCAGGGCTCTAAGATACAGGCACACAGTGGGAACCAAAGGAGACAAAAGTCCCGCCTTGAGCGAGTTTATAGTCTAGTGGGAGTTTGGCATATGTAGGAATCTGGAACCAAGGTCATGTAATTGACTCCAAATTTCTGGGTATTGAAATGATTCTAGTATCCCCTCTTCCAGGAGGAAGAGAGTCTTCTAATCCTTGATGATACCTAAGAGACACAATCAGCCCAGTAACTGTTGTCTGAGTGTAAGGCTCAGCTATTCTACCAACTGCTTCTGCATCTCCTGGTGTAGTCCCCATCCCCAGTATCCACCCCGACTTCTCCTTGTGTGGAGTGGTGTTCTCCTTAGGGTATGCGATTCCTTTAGTTTAAGGATGTCGCCCCTATGGCTTGGGGTGGGGGGTACGGCTGTAACAGAGTTCTCCATTTTGAACTGAATGCTAATCAATTATAAGATTAATTATGAGTTGGAAGCTTTTAAAGACTTTTAACTAGGCAACTTAAAACAAAGGCCTCCCTGTTTTTGTTGTTTAAAATCACATACTAAATACAGGAGTGTGGGACGTTCCAGGCCAGCTGGAATCCCATTGGAACAGGCCAGGAGAGTGTGGCTGACAGAGCTGCAGAAGGACCTCTTGAGACAAGCTTCAAGAGTCAAGTCCATTTTATTATTAGAAAACAGAGGCTTATATAGGTAAGGAGTTGCCAGGCAGAAGTAGGGTACAGGGACCAATCATATTAGGTCAGACTTGCGCAGTAACAACCAACGGGCAGTGAAGTTAACTGCTCAGCCTTGAGGAACAGAAAGGTAGAAACACTTAGAGGCAAAACTCTAGGGCTTACACAGAACAGACAGAGAAATGGTCAGTATGCCAACCACAAGAATGCCAAAGCTGAGAACTCAGTGTGCCGAATCTCTGGGGCCTCTCACGTAAGCAACATAGGCCACAGGCCATCCTGATGAACCTACACAGGAGTAGATAATGTCAATACCATATTTGAAAGTATATTTATTATTATTTAAGCTATGCTTTTCTATGCAAAACTAAAAACTTTGAAATCTTTTAAAATTCCTCCCACACAGATCTGTGCAAGTTGTTAAATTGTTTATACTTAGCAATGATCCTTTTGATTATGGTCTACACGATGTCAAAACTTGCTGTAACAATGCTTGGTCTTCTGAGTCATCCAGTTAGCTTCATCCATCCAACCACCTAAAAGATCTCTTTTGGAGGTCTTTTTATCTTTCACCCACAGGAATGAGGGGACAATTATGTCTTTGATTTTGAAGTATTTCTTAAACCTGGAGATGTACACAGGCTTTCACTGTTGGGGCATATTGTTTAAAATGGTGAGGACAGATCAACTGTCTTTTACACACACACACACACACATTCACACGCACTCTTCTGCTAATAATGGAGCAAAGTATCTAGTAAAAGAAAAGGAAATTCAGGACAATTGTTTCCTGAGAATTTAGAAGGAAAAGTGTTAATTTACTTTGGTAATGGATCCACTAAGTGTAAATTAACCTAAATTATGCTCATTTTAGGGGGTTCAGATAAATAGACTACTACAACCAGAGAATTATATATAATTACTGTTCATCACTTTCATAGACATTTTTATAAAATGTCTCACCATATTGTCGAGGAATATCCCTAGATCAATGTCTATTGCGTATTATTAAAGATATCCTATATACTGAGACAGGCAAAATGACTTTAATTGTTGGTATTCATGATACATCTGGGATATTATGTTAGTACTCCATGTCATGTTTTAGTATAAATATCTGCAAACTATGTCATCTAGAAGAATTAAAGTGATACAATGAAAAGAATGGAGACCATCTAATGAGAGGAAGCACTGGGGGACTCAGGAATGGTTAGTCTGTGGATGAGAGCACATGCAGGAGACATGCAGTTGTTCTCAGATACACAGAGCAATGGTAGGTACATGAGAAGTTAGATGTGTTCTACACTGACCCAAAAGAAAAACCTAGAATCAATAAGTTAAAGTTAAAAGGAAGCATTTCTCTCAATGTACAGACTTTTTATTCATCAAACTTGTGATGGGAGAAATCTTAAGATGGAAAATTTTAACTGAAATTATGCCCTTGTGTTCAAAGTGATGGAGGACAGTATTCCTGTACTGTGTAGAAGTTTTGACCTTGTATTGGTTGGACAAATGTATGTACATTTAAAAGAATTGCTTGATGAACATTTTCAATCCAATATTTTCATAGGTAGTTCTCTAGGATAATTTTCTTTCTCTTTTATTGGAAAAAAACCCCACAAAAAACGTGAATGAAAGATAGAAGCCAGTACTCTTCCCAATTCTTTCACTGAGAAGCAAAGTGAATATTTTTTATTTAAGCTTGGCATAACAAAGCAAGTTTACATTGAAATTATACAAATACAAGTCATTTCCAAATTTTATAAAAACAGTTTTTCTTTAACCAACATGTGCAAATGCCTTAATTTCAATTGTACGTTTGCAAAGGGGTTTGAACTCATCTTAGAAAAATTCTATTTCTTCTTTCTTTTCACTTTCTTCTTTTTTTCTTAATCTATTCTGCCCATTTCCTATTCTTAGAGAATCAAACAGTTTCAAAACTAAAACTCTAATTTCTTCCACAGGCATATTTTCTGGGAGTGTTTTGTATTTCACACTTTATTTCTGGTCACAAGTATCTTGAGTCCATTTGAAGAGAGGCAGGAGCAGGATAATACAGGGCCTTCTAGCCATGTAAGAAACTAATTTTTCCTTCAGAGAGGTAGAATGTTATTAGGAAATGTTCAAGCTATGATAACATAATCTATTTATGTTGTAAACATTGTCATTTTTGCTTTTTACTGCTGTGTGGTAAACAGATGGCCAAGGGCCAAATGGAGGAGGCAGATACCCAGGATTTTGGACATACTATATTTTAAAATATAGTTCTCACAAAACATATAACTCATATGGAAGCATCTTTTGCCACAGAAAAACTGAAATTTGGCCTCTGTAAAATTATTTTCATGGCTTCTTCCACTTGATAATTACTAACACCAGGGAAAACTGAAAAGGGCACAATATTGTGGTAGTGAGCACTTCTCCCATTGGTCTAAGGATAGCTGTTAGTCATCAGTTTGGCTCTTCTTTGTCTCCTTTTCTTTGGAAAAAGAGACAGTGAATGCTAACACTAAAGGAGCTACAAAAGGGCATAAAATGATGAAGGCATATACATTGTATGTGGTTTGTAGATATATTCACATACATCATTTTAATCTATGCTTTTCCTACTGCCTACACACAAAGAGCCATTTCCATAAGCCATGTATTGGGTAAACAAAAAGTTTGACTTGGGAGACTTACATTTTCTGGAAACTTAGGTACATAAACACATACATGGAAAAGCATTAATGAAACAGGATACTACTTCACTGCTGTTAGTCTACTCTGATATTTTGTATAAAAACTCGACAGCAAGTCAAGGTAGTCAAAAACCCTAATCTGTTTAGGATGAGTAGTTGGATGGCCTGCAGACAAGATGGGTAAACATATTACAGAAGCATCGTTCCTTGGTCCCATCACCACCATGCCTATGCAGAAGTATGAATACCTAGAGAAACCAGCATGTTTAGAAAATTTGGCGGTTCTTTTTTGTGTCTTCAGAGAAGTGAATATTTTTGTCTTATATTCCCATAGTTTGGTAAATAATACAAGCGTTTTGTAACTTGAATTTTGGGAATAAAATAGGAAAATTCTTGCTACCATTAGGATTGGTTATATATAATAGAATAGTTTGTGTGTTTACTAGATTAAATGAAAAAATAATGTTTTAAGGGTAGGCTGTAAGATTTCACTTGGCACAGTTCCTAGAATGTAAGGGAAATTTAGGAGCAGTTATTGTTGCTCTCTTTCTCAGGTTTGTTAAGATTTATGCCCAAGGCTTGATAGCACAAATCTGTGCTACTCCATCTTTTAAGTGAATGCATCTGGTTTGTTTAAGCTCAGTGCACATATTATTGTGTTGATTTGATTCTTTGCTGAAATGATGAGGAAGGGAAAGTTAGCACAACAAAGGAGGAAAGAAAAAGCAGTTGTTGACTTGCTGACCTTAGCACTATTGCACAGGAGCAAGCCTTTCTGAAGCAGCATGAAGTCATTGAGAGAATAGTGGAATTGGAATCTAAATACCTGGATGCAAACTACATGACACCCATTAGATTTATGAGCATGGGGAAGCTTTTTGCATTCTCTGAGTTACATGTTCTTTATTTGCCGGATTAGGACCATACTTCCTTAACAAGACTCCTATAGCACAAGAAGTAAAATCAAGAATCAACAAATGGGATGGATTCAAACTAAAAAGCTTCATTTGTAATAATGAGGAAAAGGGTACCTGTCTTGAAAATCGGTGATGGAATCTTGCCTCTAAAGGAGTCCGGCACATGGCTGCTGCTCCAGATAGACCAGCTGAATTTGAGAACTCATTGTTTCTTCATTCCAACTTGTTCAGCTCCTTCCTTCTGTGTTCTATGCTCTTTGTAAGTTTTGACTTAACAATAATACCTGAAAGTATTTCCAAGACAAGGCAAGTTTTAAAAAAATGAATATTGAATGAGCTGTAGATTCATTGTAGATTTATTATTTTTCCATCTTTTTTCCTGGAAGTCTCTTCTAAATATTTGAATGTTCCATGCCTCTCACCCTCACTTTTTGGTTTTATAAATTACAAAAGATGTTTCATCCAATTTTATTTAATTATCAATTTTCAAGGCTCCTGACTTGTGCCACTTTTAGTGACTCTTATTTGATGCTTCTGATCCAGATAATACTTGTCGCTCCTGTCAGATATTTTATAACAGTGGTTTGTAAAGCTTTTAAAAATGTATTATTCAGATGTCTTTTTAAGCAGCTTAAAGATGCTGAACTGATTTTTAGAATAAATTAAATATATAATTAAAAGCAAATAAAAATCATGAAATTGAAAATATGTTTTAGATTATAATTTTATCTGAGAACTTCCAGAGGTTATAATATTCTTTGCTGAAGTGGTGTACTGATTCCACTGTCTTTCCTGATTGGGAATCTATTTTAACTCTGACTGCCCTTTTCTTATTTTTAAAATATAAATCCATTTCTTAAACACCAGATGTGCATCTTTGTATTTTTTCCTCCATGGAAGTATACATCAATGCTACCTTTATAACACCTATATTCCATATTATTTTTTCCATGCAAATAAATGAAAAAGTCTCACCAAGATATGGATTGATGAACACTAATTGTCAGCATGAGTAACATCTCCTTGCCTTTCAGTAAAGATAGTTCATAAATCAGCTCCTCTAATATTCCAACATGTCAAAAACAATTTCCTAGTAGTCAACAGAAATTTTAAAATTCATTAATGCTTCAAAATATAAGGTAATTTCCCCCATATAATATCTTTCCTCCCTCAATTTCTGTTTCTCTGAAGCAACTCTTGTTATTGTTTTCTGGTATTTGTCCTAAAATTATAAATTGTGTATATTCTACAAACAATTTATCATCTACATGTTGTTTTCTAGACATCTAAAAATCAAAGGATGAAGGTATAACTCCCAAACCTCCCACATTCTTCCTCTCCCACTTCTAAAAGCATCATTTTACTAAAACTTTTAGAGTTAAAACTTATAATGTTCTATGACAATTATTTTGCTGAATGTGATGATTAATCAATTTGATTGGGTCATAGAGTATCCAGATATTTGGCCAAACATTATTCTGAGTGTGTCTGTGAGGGTGTTTTTTGGGTGAGATTTAACATTTGAGTCAATATAAGGAATATTGTGGGGACCCCTGGCCAATTAGTTGAAGGCCTAGATAGAACAAACAGCTTGATCTTCCCATGAATAAGGCTGGACTCTGCCTATCTGAATCCTTTGAAATTAGACACTGGTCTTGAATTGAAATCTTGACTGTTCTTTGAGATTTTGATGTTGCTGGTTTTGGGCCTGAAATTTGCACCAGAACCTCTCCTAGTTATCAGAGCAGTGAGAATCAAATTTCTGTTGTTTATAAGCCACTCTTGTTAGGTTGGATCAGGATCCAGGATGTCCAATTAGAGGGACCAGTCAGGGCAGCTGCAGTGAGCAGCTGGGAAAAGGAGTGGCTAGCCAGACGCTAACGTCATCAGTAGACACGCCTCCTGTCAATCAGTGGGTTTTTCCTGACCTATCCAGGAAGTACTCTGACCTTCTCTTCTTGCCCCCAAACCCTCCTCTTCCTGACCAGGTCTTTTGATATTCTCTCTACACCGGAGCCCCAGAGCCATTTCTCCCGGACATACTCTGATGGACGGGAGCATTCCGCCGGAGAGCGTGTATTTTCAATAAAGCCTTGCCCAGCGGCTTTAATTCATCTCCTTCTGGTCATTTAGTCTTCACAACTCTGTCCACACTATTTTGTTAAAGCAGCCTAAATGGAATAAGGCAGTAGTTATGAACATGAAAAAATTCATAGGTATATATAAATTTATATATGCATATATAAATATATGGGGGGGGAGGGAAAGAAAGCGAGAGAGAGAGAGAGAGAGAGAGAGAGAGAGAGAGATGAAGTGCTTGGTTTTCAATTGTTTTGGATATATCCCCAGATGTGGAGTTGCTGGATCATATGGTAATTCTACTTTTAATTTTTTTGAGTTATTTACTTTGGCTTACCTTTCTTTTTGCACAATAGCTGTACCATTTTAAGTTTACACTAAGTGCAAAAAAGGGTCCCAATGAACACACATTCTCACCAACACTTGCTTTCTTCTTTCTTTATCTTTCAGATCCTTTCCTTCCTTCTCTCCTTCCTTTTCTCCTAATAATAGCCATCCTAATGGGCATGAAGTGTCTTTATACCTCTTATGCAAGTTGTTATTTTTTATGAAAATTATTTTGTTGTCTACTAAAGACCATGATGATACACTATACAATTATAAGAAATTCACTTTATATTTTCAATTTTTAATGCAGGTGTACAAAATTAGTATATATTAGTGTGTGTACACATACACACACATATGTATATACTAAATGCCTTCTATGTAACAGTAGTTATCCTCCCATGTCACTTCTTTTATCTTTGTTTTTATTCATTAGCTGGTGTTTTCTAAATTGCTGATTTTAAAAAAATAAAACGATTTGATTTAAGTCAGTAAACTTTTCTCTGCCTCATTACTCTTTGCTTTTGTCTCTATTTTCTTAATTGCTCTTATTTTGGCTTAACTTTCTTTGACCTTTTTTAACAGGGACCATATTTATTTACTTCTCATCTGTCAATACATATGATGGGTAAGTGAACTATTTTTGTAAAAGATCTATTAATAATATGCATTTCAGGTTTTGTAGGCCATATGATCTGCCACAGCTCCTTGACTCTGCATCTGTAGTGCAGAAACACATGGAAATGGATAAGCTTGACTTTCTGTAGGTCATGAGAAACAGGAAGTGGTTGGATTTGGCTACTACAGTGGGCTATAGTTTTCTGATCCTGATATAGACACTTGAGGCTATGAATTATATTCAAATTTTTGCTTTAAATATATTCCATAGATACAAATATGTAGTGTTTTAGTTGTTGGTGTTTCCGAAATTTTGTGATTTGTTTGTATGTTCTCTTCTGCCCGTTATTTAAAACATGGCTTATTCATTTCTCAAGTCATTCTTATTGTAATTTCTAGTTATTTTATGCAATTAAAGTGTGTCATAGTTGTTTGTACTTCGTGAGAATTATAGGTTGTTTATAATTACTTTTTTTTTAATTTTTAATTTTTATTTTTTATTTTTCTCAAAAGTTGAATTTTAATACATAACAGAAAAAAACAAATTTTCAGAAGCTGTACACACTATTCACTGAAAACATTTGTTGAGGCAAATAGAAAAAAAATTGTTACAATCATAATTTTTCTAACTTTGCACAAAATTATTATGCACAAGATTACATTCTTCATATTAAACATCTTTATATGCACTTTCAATGAACAGTATATATATATATATATTTATATATATTTTTTATCAACTATCTTTACTATACCCATTCCCCTTTCCTGCCCCCCGCCTCCCCCATGTCGCGTCCAGTATTTCTCTATTTCTCTTATGTTTCCCATTCCCACCTCTCTTATTCATCAGCATCCACTAATCAGAGAGACCATTCGGCATTTGGTTTTTTGGGATTGGCTTACTTCACTTAGCATAATGCTTTCCAGTTCCATCCATTTGCCTGCAAATGCCATAATTTTATTCTCTTTTATTGCTGAATAATAATTACTTTTTGTGGCTGTTCCATGTGTACTTGGGAAGACAGTTCATTCTCATTGCTTTGTAGTACAGTGTTTGCATATCCTCATAAAATGTACACTGTTAATAATACTATTAATACTTTCTATATCCCATTTTTTTCCCATTTTAATCATCTTTCATGGAGAATAAAGTATTAGAATTTCATAGTTGGAGTGTTTCTGTTTCATTTTTATATCTCTTGTTTTGTTTTAGATAAGTGGTCACAGAATTGTTTGGTGCATTGATACTCAAATTTTTATATGTTCAATGTGAATTGTGGGTTTTGGTATGTTAAAGAGCCTTTTGGTGATCTATTTCCTTTTGGCCTACATTTTACTTTGATATTAAACACACAGTTCCTGCTTTCTTAATGTACCCATTGTCTGGTATATCTTTGCCACTGCCCTTATTTTTAGCACTTTCGAGTTACTATGTTTTATGTATGTGTTTGGCAGAGACACATATAAATACTGTCAATTCTGTTACATTTGCTGTGTATCTTTCTATGTTTATTGAGTTTTATTTGTTTAAAAATTTCTTTTTGTGTTTGTGGAAATTATATTTTATCTATTAACTATTGATATTTGCCTCTTATAGTGTTTTTAATCCTCTTGTTTCTTAATGTTTTACTATGTATTTTGTGAGATAATGGTGCTCTTTGACTCTCATCTATTACCTTTAGTGGTAGTAGTAGTAGTAGTAGTAGTAGTAGTAGTAGTAATAGTAATGGTAGTGATTGTGCTACGGATTGAACCCAGTTGTGCTCTACCACTGAGATATGTTCCCAAGTCCTTTATTTTTTATTTTTTTAAATTTTGAGACAGATTCTTGCTAATTTGCTGATACTGACCTCAAAGTTGCAATCCTCCTACCTCAGCCTCCTGAGTTCCTGGAATTACAAGGCACGTGCCACCATACCCAATTCCTATCTATTACCTTTAGAGCAGTCAATGATATTATTCCAATTTCTTCCTTCTCCTTTTATCAGTTCGTTTAGTAGTGAGTTCATTTATTAGTTCCTTTCTTTCTACTTTGTCAGAACATGTAATGCTATACATTATTCTTTCACCTGTGCATCTATACGTGCATTAATTATTCTTAGTTCTACAATTAAATACATTAAATGCTTATCTTCATCTTGTCTTTTGTATAAGCTTCCCTTGTCATCTTTTGTTTGATGAAGTGATAAAGTTCATCTTATAATAAAAAATTTATGAAGAGTTTCTGAGTTCCTTTTCTTCAAAACTATTTATTTGTATAGCCTTGACACTTGAAGAATATCTTGGCTGCATATAAGACCGTTGTCTCTCATTTTCCCCTATGTTTTTTTTTTCTTTTTCTTTTTTTAGTGCTAGGGATTGAACTCAGGGGCACTTGACCACTGAGCCACATCCCCAGCCCTATTTTGTGTTTTATGTAGAGACAGGGTCTCACTGAGTTGCTTAGCGCCTCGCCGTTGCTGAGGCTGGCTTTGAACTGGCGATTCTCCTGTCTCAGCCTCCCAAAGTGCTGGGATTACAAGCGTGAGCCACCATTCCTGGCTTCCCCTATGTTTTAAAAACACAATCATACTGGCAATGTTCTTCACATTGCTCTTTTAAAGTATCAGCCCGATAGTTTTATCCTTATAATTTAATGTTTTGTCTGGTGATCCTGATGTTGTTTTGCTCTTTTAAATCTAATACTAATTCTGGGATCTATCTCAGAACTTATTGTTCTGATCAATTTTCTCAGGTACTCATTGAGTTCTGTTTTTAAATTAAAGTTTTGTTTTGAAAATTTTGTTAGATTATAGTTTTAAATATTTTTTGTTTGTTTTGTATTTTTTAAATTTTCTGGTACTCTAATTACATGTGCATTGCCCATCTTCTATTTTGTCCACTATCTCACTAACCAGTTATACTAACCTTAGCTCCTTTTATTTTAATGGTTTTCTTCTTCTTTTCTTCAAGGCTCCCTATTAAACTTTCATTTGCGTCTTTTACCCCTTTGACACTTTGCAATTTATTCTTTTCTGAAATAGGTTTTTGTTTGTTTGCTTTTTGTTTTTTTCCTGGATCCACTGAAATCTTGTTTTTTCCCTCCTGTGGAGTTTTTGTTGTTCTTATTTGTTTTTCCCTATGGACAAATTCTATCTTGGTTTTTGCATTTTTAATTCTTGCTTTTTCAAAATGTATTTTCAGATTCTTGCTTGAGAATTTAAAATCCAGAATCAAATGTTTTACAGATTTTTACTATTTTGTGTTTTTTTGTTATATTCATTTTTTTGAGAAAAAAATTTGACAGAAATCTTTGATTCATATATGGTTTTCTTCTTTCAAAAGCTGATTTAAGCTGGGAATATAGCTCATAGGATCAAAACACATTATATGCATGCATAAAAATGTTTTCTAGGAATCTACTATTTTGTGCAATTAACATGCATGCTAATAATTATAATAAAGTTTTTAAAGTTCCTATAAATCTTGTTTAATTTTTTCTATTTCTGAGCATCCAGTGGATTTGTTTGAGAACAAACTCTTTCAGTTTACTTAAATGTGGTTCAGTTAGTGGATGCTATTTTGTTGTTGATAATGGTAGAGGATGACAAATTGGTTTATATTTTCTTTTTGTTTCTGCAAGATTGCTACCTCTTTCCTTCTTATATTTTCTTTTCCCTTTGCTACCACATATCCCCAAGAGGAACCACCCTCCTTCTGTATTTACCTTTTCACCCAGTAGTAGTTCTACAGTGTAGCTGCCACTGCCAGTTCAAATTCTTTTTCTGTGGCTGGTCCTGTGTATAAGTACTTGGGCATTTGGTGCTGAACTTTATATTTTCAGCCTAGAGACTTTTATTTTTGCTTGTTTTGGGGTTTTGTTGTTTGTTCATTTGTTTCATATATATTCAATTGCTCTTTTTGTGGAATCTCTGAAGCATGCCCTCTCTGATTCTTCACACCCACAGGCATATACTGTAGTAGGGACTCTGCTGAAATTGGATGCTTCTTTCTTTACTTACAAGTAATGCGTTTTTTGTTTTTTTTTTTTTTTTTCCAGTGCTCTCTGACTTCTAATAAGTCTGAATACTTGGGTCATATGTGGTTTGTTTGCCTTCTTTGTTGCTCTTGTGTCTTTCAAGATTCTGTGTGAAGATATTCAGATTAAGTCAGCCACAGTTATTCTCTATACATAGAGTTGTAAATAAGATTTTGTAAACTGAGATTTTTAGAAAGTATGCCACATGGGTTCATATGCACTGTTTTGTCAAGATGTGTCTCAGTTTGTGGATATATTATTGTGAACATATTCATTTCATTATAGCAGAACAATAGTGCTTTATTCTCTTAGAAAAACACCTTATCTGAATAAGTTATTACATTTCAAGACAGTTTTTTCCATAAATATGTAACAGAAATAAATTAGAATATCTCTAGATTCAGCTTCCTGCGTGATTCTGGTGTAGAATCTGGTCAGTTTATGGCTTAATTGAATGAAGAATATTTTGGTTCTTCTTTCCTCCTTTGGGGGCAAACTTTTTGGGAAATTTGGTGTATGTGTATGGCAGGAATGAAAGTGGATTCATAAGCACAAATTATGAATGTATTTCAGTTTTTTGAAGCAATTAATAAATTACCACCAGGTT
Organism: Geosciurus inauris; assembly: GCA_004024805.1. Lineage (NCBI taxonomy): Eukaryota > Metazoa > Chordata > Mammalia > Rodentia > Sciuridae > Geosciurus > Geosciurus inauris. The sequence goes on along the minus strand of PVHX01008495.1, from coordinate 23,524 downwards.
GCTTGTTATAAAAGTGTCAGGAAGCTTTGCTTAGCTATAGCATCTGCTGCAAGGTAGTGCTGACTATATTGAGCTGACTAATTGCTTATGAACCAAAACCAAGCAGCCTGCTCTGGGTCTGGTTGGAAAACTCTATAGGAAAGTTCTTTCAGCTGTCACTCTATGGCTGTGTGAGTCCTCACTAACAGTGTTTGTTGATTATTTTTGGCTTCCATGAATATTAAAATATTCTGCCTGCCATGAATATTAAAAAACAAGCAATCGCCAGTCTTTATTGTTACTTACTCATTCTAAAATATCTGTTGAATATGTTATATGTGTTATACACTATTCTAGACAATGGCATAAATGAATGAGACTAAAAAAGTTCTTGTCCTCAACAGCATACATTCTTTTAGGGAGAGAAAAAAGATATATGAAAAAACAAATATCAACTATTATTTTCTACAGTGAAGTGCTAGGAAGGAGACAACAGTGTGATGTGACGAAGAATGGCTGGATTAGGGGAGACAGTTTAGTAGTGCTATCATAGAAGTCTTCTATAAAGGTGTAATCTAAGAGTAGATTTGAAAATTCATGAATAGCCAATTGTAAGAACCAAGCAAAGACTTTAAAACAAAACAAAAAAAGATGGCAGTTAATTTTGGCACACGTACGCGCAATGTGGCTGAAGTTGTAAACAAAATGCTGAATGGACTGAGATGAAGTCAGAGAGGTCGGGAGGAGCCAGGAAGTGTGTAATGGGAAAGAGTTGGGCATTCACACTGGAATGTAAGGCCACTGGAGTTTTAAAATGGTAAGGGCAACTAACTGGGAGGGGGCTCTCAGAGTGGAGTGCACCCAGGGAGTTGTAACCCTAGCTCCAACCACCCTGTGTATATGCTCTGGTCCTCTTCTGAACACCTTTTCAAGAACTGTGGCACACAAGAAAACATCACTTTTCATGTCATTTTCAAGTCTATGGTCCATGAACCTTCACAGTCTTTTTTTTCCCCTTTTTCATAACTAACCTGAAATATGTCCTTTTTTTTTTTTTTCAGTTTATAGTAGAAATTTGCTAGTCTACAAAGGAATTCTTGATAGGGCAGGAACTACTAACTTAACCTAGAGTAATTAAGTTTTTAAAGAGCAATAACAACATAGGAAAAATCCAGGTCTTCATATAGAGAGGTCTTATAGGCAGTTTCTAGCAATATAAAAATACATCTCTATCTATCTGGATTAGGGGAGATACTTTGACAAGATCCCATGACCTAACTCAGTCCAGTTGGACATTCAGGGAGAGAGGAGTCTAGACTTTAAGCCAACTCTACTTCAGTACTTTCCTGGGAAAGGGGCAATTATGTCTACCTAAAGAGTAAAGCAAATTGTCCTTTCAGCTGAGTTTCTCATTTGAATACCAAGTGGAGGCTAACTGCTCAGATTTACTGGCAGTAGGTAACACTTTCTTCTCAAACTGTGCTTTGTATTTTCCTTGTGTGCTAAGAGACTTGTGGCACTTATTCTTCATAGCAGTGCTGCAGACTCGGGGGAATGACAGCAACAATAACAATTTAATTTCTGACCTTCAGAAACAACAAAAAGAATTCACAATTCTGAAATTTGAGTTATACATATTCTTTGTGCAGGTGAATTTAGAATATTCAGTGCTTTCTGTAGTCTGTTACATGTCATATTTTGTCATATATCCATAAGAACTTAAAGTTAATGCTTTATTAAAATAAAAACTGGACATACATCTTGAGTATATCAACCTTTGAGAGACAAACTATTCAAACCATAGCACTCACCCTTTTCTGTCTATACTCAAAGTAACTTAATGTGATCTTCAGAAAACCACGCTTCCTATTTCATATGTAAATGAACCAAAAATGGAATTCTAAATTATAAAACTATATTTCTGCTATTTATTACTAAGTCTATTTTGCATTGCTATAACAAAATTCCCAAGTCTAGGTACTTTATATAAGTAAAAGAGGTTTATTTTGGATCATGATTTTTTTAGAGACTGAAAAGTCCAAACTCAGTCACATCCAGCAAAAACTTCATTGTAGTGACATCACATGGCAGGGGTGCATGCGAAAAAGCCAAGCAGTGTGTGCAGAAGAGGCCACACATGTAGGGAGGTCATGCTTTTCAAGAACCTGTTCTTGTAGTAACTAATACAGTCCTGAGTCACCTAATCCATCACCGAAAGATAGACATTAATCCCTTTTGAGTACAAGGTCCTATGACCTAATAATTGGGATCCACTTCTGAAAGATTCCACCACCTCTTGGTACTGTTACATTAGGGACCAAATTTCTAGCACATGAACCTTGGGGGGACAAACTATATCCAAGACATAGCAGTTTACCTCTTTAAATCTAGTTAATTTCTATGTTTCTAAGGATCTAATTTATGTCATTTTCTTGAATAACCTAACAGAAGGTAGACGGAAGTAACATCTTTTTTCAGTTCTAACCAGGTTACCTTGCAACCAAATACAGATTTACCATTAAGAAACTTCTTATTTGTAATGAAGAGAGACTTACCAATAAATTCCTCTAATAAAATATTATATTATCATGGTAAATTTAAATGTAAGGTATTAAAATACAGAAGGGGAAATCACTGTATCTGGGTATGAGCTTGAGAACACCAGTGAAAATTCAGAGAAAACTTACTAAGTTAAAAAACGTTGTAAACTAATATCAAACAATAATTTCCAATCTCTGAGTAGATTACTTTCCAACCATTATGCTTCCTAGTTTTTAAAATTTTTATAATGAGCATGTAGGATTTATTACATTGTGTTGAGTTACCCAGGAAATAGACTCCATGATGAAGATTCGTGTGCAGAAAGTTTGCTGAGGAAAATATCTGTTATGGTCATATTTTCCTTTCTGTCCTAAAAGCAGTATTAAACTTTGCCTATAATCCCATATCTGACTTTTACGTATGAATCACATTTTTCTTTTTCATTTTTTTCCCCTTTGGAAGTGGATGGGGCAGAGCAGCTATATCTAATAATTTTAAATTATATTCTGAACATTGCAATCATACATTCTGGATTCTGTATTTAAAAAAATAATACTAATATGCTGTTTGTTTTAGAAGAGAATTAACTTTGCAGTATTCAAACTCCAAATTTAGTCTTCCAGGGAAGGTATCTGAAATCACTGCTAAAGTCTTGTACTAGTTTCTTATGGTAACTCTCACAAATCACATTACAATGAAACAACAAAAACGTATTCTCTCACTTGAAACAATAAAATAGCTTAAAACAACAAAAAAAATTTTCTCATACAACTGGAGACATTAATGTCCAAATCATTATCAAAGAGCCAAAATGAAGATGTGATCCAAGTTGTGCTTTCTGGAGAAGATCTGGAGGAGAATTTGTTCATCGCTGCTCTGGCTCCTGGTGGCTGTGGAGGCTCTTGACATATGGCTACACCACTGCAATCTTCAAGGCCAGCATGCTCAGATCTCTCTCTGCTGTGTCTTCACATCACCATCTGCTCTGTGTACTAAAATCTCTTTCTGCCTCCTTCTTATGAGGATTCATGTGATTGCATTTAGGACAATCCCAGCTGGATAATCCAGGATAATCTTCCCATCTCAAGAGCCTTAATTTACTCACACCTGCATAGACTTTACCATATAGGGTAATGTTCACAGGTTCCAGAGATGGGGCGGAGGCATTATTCAGCCTACTATAGTTCTTTCTGTCTTAACTGAGCTGCTTGGAGTGTGCCCTGTGTTTAAATAGTTCAAGAATCAGTTTAAGGTTCAGATAGAGTTTGTATTCTGAAATGAGGACTCTTACTAGATCTCTCCTTTCTCAGATCTTCTGTCATCATTTAGAATTCTGTCTTCTTTTTCTTCAGACCAGAAAGACTGTGTTGTTGCTGATGCTATGTACTTAGCCACCCTGTCTGGAGCTGCTGGAGCCCTGTCTCCAAGATCAAAAACAATACAAGATGGGAAACTCACTCCTACTGTGTCCTTTTCCTCATATAGATGCTTCTGTAGTTTCTGCCTACTTTTTTACTGTTCTTCAGCACTGTCAGTTTTTTTTTACTTTTCTGATGATTATTATTTTTATCTATAGGGGATAATCTGTAGGAGATGGCCCAACAGTAGCTGTCCCCTATTAATTACTAAAACAGACCCTCGGCATTCTTTTAAAGAGTACGTGGCATATTTACAAAAGATACAGATTCTGGATATAGACAAAGCCCCAACAACTCACAAAAGCTTGAAATCCTTTTAGAGTATTTTTCTGACAAAAGCAACTAAAATTCTTAAACAAAAAGAAAGACTTTATGTAACTATGAAGCAATGTAATTTTAAGTGATTTTTGGGTCAAAAAAGTAAAAATAGATCAGAAAATATTTAAACCACATGATAATAAAATAAGACATATTGAAACTCATCAGATATATTAAAGCACTAATTAGAGAAAAATAGTAGCTTTAAATGCAAATATTCTAAAATGAAGGGCTGGGAACTGGTGCAGTGGCACACACCTATGATCTCAGCGACTCAGGAGACTTAGGCAGGAGGATTGCAAGTTTAAGGCCAGCCAGGGCAATTTAGAAAGACCCTGCCTCAAAATAAAAAGTAAAAAAGGTCTGGGATATAGATCAGTGGCAGGGTACCCCTGTATTAAATCCTCAATACTTTAAAAAAATATGTATATATACATATATACACATGTATGTATATACATACAAACTAAGTAAAGCAAGAGAAAGGAAATAACAGAAGTAAGAGCAGAGATAAATAAAGTAGAAAATAAATACACAAGAGAAAATATCAAAGACAAATTGATATTTGAAATAATTAATAAAATTTCTAAACCCTGTGGAAAACAAGGAAAAAGCCCACCAAAGTTATCAATAATCAGGAATGGAAATTGGGTCATAAATATAAATCCAATTTAAATAAATTTGAGGAACTATCACCAACAACTTTAGGCCACGTGTTATGATTTAGATGTGGTGTCCCCCCAAAAGCGCATGTGGGAGACAATGCAAGAAGGTTTGGAGGAGAAATGATCAGTTTTAGCCTTAATTTAATCAGTGAATTAATCCCTGAGGGGATTAACTAAGTGGTATTGGAGGCAGGTGAGGTGTAGCTGGAGGAAGCTTTTCATTGGGGGTGTGGCTATGGGGTATGTATGTTTGTATCTGGAGAGTAGAGTCTCCCTCTTCCCCTCCCCGCTCCTCCCTTCCTCTCCTCTCCTCTTTCTCCCCCTCCCCCATCTTTTCTGATCATCATGTGAGCCGCTTCCCTCTACTACACTCTTCTGCCATGATGTTCAGCCTCACTTTAAGCCCCGAGAAATGGAGCTGGCCTTCCATGGACTAAGACCTCTGAAACTGAGTCCTCAAATAAACTTTTCTTCCCTATAATTGGGCTGGTCAGGTCTTTTAGTCGCAGCAGTGAAACAGCTGACTAAAACACCACTGACATTTGAAAACGTGGATAAAATGGACAAATTCTGTCCTCTTTTCTTCTCTCCTTGCTCCTCTCAGTCCTCTGGGGGGCAGCATGTGTATTTAAGTAGATGACTTTTTAATCAAAACATGGATACCGTGTTCTCAGCCAACAGTTTTGACTGGTGTGTAACTCTACTTCTCATTTTAAGGCATGGGAAACTGAGGCTAACCATTCTTTCCCTAGTCCCTCAGCTAGTTAACTAGTCTGGAATAGAGCAAAGGTGCTATGGTTTGAATGTGTTCCCCACAGCTCATGCATTGGAAACAATTTCCAGTAGTGAGAGGTAAGACATTTAAGAGGTACTAAGGCCAACAGGCAGCCCTCAGTAAGGTATTAGCGCTGTTAGTGTGGGAGCAGGTTCCATGTAAGGATGCATTTAGCCCCCTGCCCCACACATGCCTGTTTGTTCTTTGCCTTCCACCATAGCATGAGGTAGCAGAGAGCCCTCACCAAATGCCAGTGTCTTCATCTTGGACTTCTTAACCTCCAGAACTGTGAGGAAATACATTTCTGTTATTATAAGATACCCAGCCTCAGGTATACTGTTAGAGCAGCACAAAAAGGTCTAATGTCCAATTCTATGTACATTCCAGATGCTGAAAGTATCCATTATTTCAAAGGGCTACACAGAAACTAGAATTTTCAGTGTCTATAATCATCATTGGTAATGGAGGGACAGAACATATTAATTACATTTGACAGGGGGAATTCACTAATTTCTGACCTCTGACTCTTCATGAATAATAGACTACAGCTACAATTCAACAACTGACTTGTGCATTGGTCCCTCCCCAGGAGATCTATAAGTTGAAAGAATTCAGAGGACATATTAGCTGTAAACTAAGAGTAATATGTCCTTCTGTTATATTATACATTAATTCCCATTATACATATGGGGCAGTATTAAAAAGAAATTAGCAGACTCTGTAGTGAAACAATGGGATCTGTGTAAAACTATCCTTGCAATATTAGCATGTGGCTTTTCTGTAATTCTGCCCTTTTGGCAGGGCCTGCCAAAACAAAAGGAATTCTAATCTTATGCTTAATCCTTAGAAAAATTGCAGTGGCTCTTGGTGTGTAGCAAGTTGCTGCTACTGACTATTTTTTCCAGTATTTAATATTTGAAAACTATGTTCCCAGTATCACTTTCCTATCACGTGGTACTGTGTGTATGTGTGTGAGTGTGCACGCACATGCACACGCGTACACACAAGCTGCCTTGTGCATCCCTTTGCCTGTGTTCCCAATTGGCTCTGAAAAAGCTAGGTCAATGGACTGATGTGATCTTTGAGATGCTGCAGGCTGGGTTTAGCATGACTCTCTTAAAACCAGTAGGCAGAGCCTCTGCTGCTATTCTGCTGTGTTAAGTGCAGCTTGAAATTTTGATTGGAAAAGCCCCTTCTTCCTTACTCTCCTCCTTCTTTGTCACATCAGGCTATGTTAGGAACTGTTCTCCTGGGAAGCTTCAAAGTGAGGAAATGGTGGGTGGAGCAGAGGAGAAAGAAAGGGAATCCATGCTGTGGAAAGCTGCACTGTTGCTGTAGTTTCCTTTCCCCTCACTGAGACTTAATCAGTGGTTGGAGGAAATTGGAATGTTTGAAAAATGAGGTCCAATGCAGGGTGCAAGAAGGAGGCGATGACAGGAAAATTTAGCAATGCAGAGAAGGGAAGTTTAGTAATGTAATGCCTAATAAATGGTACTGTGGAGCTCTTAGTGTGCCAGTCAACCAGGGAACAAGGCAAAACTGCCCCATGGTTTCTTTTGAAGATCTACAGATATTTTCTGTACCAGAGTAGGGGAATCTACACCAATGTTTCTATAATTCCTTTCTTCCTCACACTGGGGAAAAGTAAGTGCCAGAGCCCACCAGCCTGTTGATCGTCTGTTTCCCATCAGCTTTCTTCATACCTCAGCAGTACTCCCAATTACTCAGATTCCAGTCTCATGAGGTAGACCCCACACTCAGCTACCGATTAATTGTGCTCTGCTTAAGTTCTAGCTTATGTGGCACACTTCTAAATATTTTATAGATACTGGATGATGGAATCAATCCTGAAAACTTCAAATGACCAATGGTTCAGGGAGGAAAAAGGGCAAGAACTCTGTTGGAAGAGGTATCAGAAAAAGTCGTTGTTCATTTGGTGGAAAAAATAATGAGACCTGGGTACTAGACAGAGCTTTACTTTGTTACATGGCCTTGGGAAAATTACATTTGATTTCTTCCTTCAGTGAATCATAGGTGGAACCTGATTATTGGAACTTGATGATTTCTAAGATTTTTCAAACTTTCCCATTTTATTAATCACATATTCATCAACAGGTATATGTTGTTGATACATACAGGTTGTCTCCTATATACTGAGCATTACATACATGCCCATCATTTTGTATTCTATTGGGCTACTAATGATTCTTCTGTATAAAAATACAGGGAGATTGTACCTGAAAGGGATTTGGAAAGTTTAGAATGCTCTGCAGCAGATACTTTGGGTATTTACATAAATACTGATTTATGTATTCCAGGAACAGATGTATAGGTTCTGCTCGTTGAGATAATAACCAATATTACCTGGGAACAGTCTGTTTTATCTGAAAACATATGATGTGACTGATCCAGATAGAAATAATACTAATGCTATCTTTAAGTTTTGTGTGTGCTTGAATACACACACATACACACACAATAATTAGATTAGGAAATACACAAAGTAGCATTGTCTACTTGAAAAATGAAGAATGTGCTCCATGATAGCTTGTCTTATTCATCACCACATTTATACTAATATTTGCTGAAATAAGAATGAATGTATGTAGCAGAGATTTTTTTTATTCTTTTCATTTCTAGTTTCAATTCCTATATTACCCTGAGTGTCCAGTGTTTTCTCGAATACTTTGTCTTCTCCTCTGTTTAAATGCTAGAGTTCATTGTGACTCACAATGTGTTATGCTGTGGAATCAAAAGACATTAGTATTGAAAATACACATTTCCTACTACAATATTTTACTGTCTTAAGTTGCCTTCTGAACCCCTCTATAATAAGTTCAACACATTACTCTTGTTTAGTTCCACAGCGCCTAAAACAGAGTGTGGCACAGAATAAATGCTCAGTTACTCATGAATGATTTGTCCAATTCAATGGAAATAATTAATGTGGGTACTGGGGTTGAAGACACAAGGCTAATGGGAAGATAATAAAGAAACTTGTCATTACATTTTCAGTCATTCGCATTCAGAGTTAAAAAGTTTTCCAATACACAAATCATATTCATTGTTTACTCTAAATTACCTCTAGAGTCTCTTTAAACACTTTCAAATACGTTATTTTGATTCCTCCAGTTCTTACAATGAGAACATTTTATGAAGAGTTTGGCCTGATGGTATTAACAACCATAAGCACTCAGCTGGGAGTAGATACTTATTTAGCATTCAGCAACAACAGTTGTTGTTGTCTCTAACAGTTGTTCATGTCTCCACTCTATCATAAACTCTTTGAAGATTAGAGTCTTATGCTCAGCACTAGTTAAGATGGCTACTCAATTTAGGTGGAAGAATTGTGCTGTTTGCAAGAAGGAGGCATTTTATTTTCTCAGCACTAAACTAAGGTACTGCCTGCACTCAATTTTTGGTAAGGTTTTTCTATCTCCTTCCTCCATTTATGGAATCCTTGGGTTTATTGGCTTCAGATTTGACCTGGATGGATGGCAGAGATGGCAAAAGGCCACCAGGAGATTTTACCCTGTCAGCCTTCACCTAAAATGCTGTCTGAGAATTACCTAGGTTTTGGTGCATTTATATACTCTCTTAAGGGTCGAGCACAAAAGCAATAATGGACTATTATCAATAGGAGGGTGGCAGATTGGTTAATTGCCCCTCGGTCTGGTGATTATTTTAAAACTTTTGCCACCAACTGAACTGCCCAAGGCAAGTCCCTTATGGATATCAGCTTTAATTTATTCTATTTACTCTTTTTTGAAAGGTTCTTATGCAGCGTTTTCCCATTTAAAATGCTGTTCCTATCAGATATTTTGTAGGCCTTCTGCACTACAGAATAAACCGTTCAACATTTTTGCTACTAGTAAAACTCCCATGTTACAATTAGGCAAAAATGGAAACTTGAAACAAAATAATCCTCCATTTTAAAATTTTCTTGTGATTACTTTTTCATGTAAGTATTTTTTTTCTCTCTCCTAAATGAAGTTGATGCTTCTGTATCAAGGCACTGCCTCTGATTTCTCCTGTCAAATTTCCCGGAGCAGATGGTCTCTTCAGGGAAGCTTGGGGAAGTGCTGGATGTCTGGTTATGCCTGGCTCCTCCCTCCTTCTCCGGGGTCTCTAATGACAAGTGCTTAAACCAGTTTCCCTCCAGTGGGGGATCCTTAGCCCAGTAGCAGCAGGTTTTGGTTCCAGGAACTGCAGAGACCCTTTGCAGTTGGATTCTTCAGCTACCCAGGTCCGCAGCAAGCCCTGGTCTCAGGGTGAGAGTGATGTCTCTACTGTCCAATCAGAGACACAGGTTTCTCTGCGGTCCCCGCCCCGCTTTCCCCGCGGCCCCAATAACCGCTCTAAAAGGCCGGGCTTCTGCTGTCAAGTAGCTAGGGTGGGCTCCGCCGAGGCGAGGAGGGGCGCTGGGAGGGGAGATGCGCTCCCAGGTGTTTGCAGCGGAAGTGGGAAACCTGTAGGGTATGGTCCAGCTGTGCTGCGCCGAGGCAAGCAGGAGCAGGGACCAGGTAGGAGGCAGGACTTTTCCTTCTTTGCAAATAGAATAAAGAATGCGTATTTCCATACTGTCGCCTCGCTACCCCTTCCCCTGCCCCGCCCTTGTTACCCCCAAATCTCCTGTGGTCGCTGCAGCTCTCGTCATGAAGTACTGAAGGAAGGACTCGGGTAGAGGTTGTTGGGCTGCGGGATGCTGGAGCCCGGGGGCGGCGGGTATGGAAGGGCGGCAGTGCCCCAGGAAAGGGAAGCGAGCCCTGGCCCCGTGTCTCCTCAACTTTCCTCTCAGGGGCTGTGGCTGCCACCGCCGGTGACTCGCCCAAGGGATGCCATGTCGACCCGGCAGGGGAAAGGGAGGGGCTGGGAGAACAGACATATCAGCAGCGGGAGCCGCAGGTCTTAAATCGCTAAGAGCTTATTTTCCTCCCCATGCCTGTCTGCACCTACCGCTCTTCCCTCTCCTCACCTGCGGTCTAGACTCTAGCACATCTTGCAAAAACCTGGAAGTGATTGCAGTGAGGGGGAGAAGGGACTGTTTGTTCCCTGGCCTCTCTGTTAAGAACTAGTTCCCTTTGGGAAGGGGGTTGGGAAAAATCCCTGCAACTCGAAGGGCATTTTCCGATTAATTACGCCTCTATTGAGAAGACACGGGCCCTTTTCCAGGATCTGCTGCAGGCTGAGGAGGACAGAGACAGAGAAGGCTTTGCCTCGTCCCTTCCACCCTAGGGTTTTCTACTGGGAATCACCACCTCACCTAGTTTTTTTCTGAAAGGTGGGTTTGGTCTCAGGGATTCCCAGAGTCAGGTGACTGTGCCCGGATGAGCTCAAGCCGCTGCAAGGCAGCCTCCCTGGGTGACCGCATCTGGGTAGTAGGTGTTGGCCCAGAGCCTGTTCCTGCTGGAGTCAGATTGCTGGTAGCAGTGGGGAGAAGAATTGCAAAGAAATAAGACACTGCATCACTCTGGGAGACTGCAGACACTCTGCTTTAAGAATTCCTGAAAAATTGGGATGATGGGAAGGAGGGAAGATGGGAGAGTAAGAGCTGCAATCTTTTCTCATTTTTTTTTTTTATGCCAAAACCAGCATGGGCATTTGTATGTGTGCTTGTGTATGCACATCTCCAAGGTAGAGCTATATATAGCTCCTGCACACCCAGCCTGGTTTGCCTGCTGCTGAGCAGGCTGCCTTGGCCTTCTGAAGCAATCTGGAAGCACTGAGTGGGAGGGGCAGAAAGAGAATCAAATTCTCCATTGGGGGAAAAGCCAGAGAAGAGACACTCAGACTGACGAAACCCTGCACGAGATGATGTTTCTGCAATGCACATAAAGATCAATATTTTCAAATACTATTTTGAAATCTTAAAGTGCTATCTTATCATCATCCATTTCCCTGCAGTTTTCAGCTTCATAGTATACATATGAATCTTACCAGCCTGCAATATAACAGACATCAAATAAATACATGCTATATCTGGGATATTTCATTAAACTCATCAGAGAATAATGATGTGCTTATGCTTGTACCTTGGTTATTTGGGGGTAAACATATATGGTGGTAACTTACAGCTATCAGCATTTGAGGGGCTGGAAAAGGATCAACCCCATATTCAGGATGCAGAATTGTGGAACTGTGAGAACCTCTGGGGGTAATTTTAATATGTTTCTTCATACACATTTTTCTTGTGGATATATTTGAATTTGTACTGCTGTTCCACATCATATCTATTATCCTATCTATGTATTACATGGGCTTTCTTTTATAGATGTATTTGCATGTATTTTCTGCATTGCCTGGAATTACTCATTTCTGATGATAATCTTCTATTGTTGCAAATGAGAGAAATTAAAATTTGGAAGACACAAGTGATATGCTTAAAGTCTTCCAAAAATGTTAAGTATAATGTTCTAATAACATACTGTACATTTATACTGCATAGCAGGTTCCCTTCAAATACAATACTTTCCAGCTTCCCGCAATTTTTGCTCCTGGTAACAAAATTCAGACAATGTCGATACTGGTAATAATTCTGAACACCAAGGTTGTTCAGTTCTGGTCTTATATGTAGTCTTGCAAAATTCAATTATGAATTTCTAGAATATAATTGTAACATGACATGTTATTTTGAAGATAAATGATTTAATCTATCAAACTAACCATCACAGGCAGAGGTAGCTGACTTCTAATTTTTGTTTTATAAGTGCCTAATTATCTAATTTGGGGCAAGTTAATTGTGATCTTAGAGTTACCACTTTTTAGGTTCCTGTGAAAATGTATAAAATGTATGCATGTTTCTACCATGAGGATGGGTACATAGTGGGTCATTAATAAACAGATCTACTACTATTTGTAATTATACATTGGAATATATCATTATATTGATATATTCAATTGGAATAAATCAATACTATTTGTATTATACATTGGAATATATCAACTAGATGCATTATTAAAATCTGTGGCACTAATACAGACTGATCATTCCTCTCTAATAGATAACTTACTTTTGGAAAAGTAGTCACACTCAGTCTTGCTTTGTTGCTTGAACTTATTAGTATGTCTGTTTTTCTTTCTAATTAGAAAGTACTTTGCAGGAAAAGATTATCCCCTGTGTTTTTGTATACCCCATCACAATGAACACAGTTCTAAGTAACCTCATTCTTGTTGAGGAAGCATCATCATAAAGATCTACTTGAAAGACTGTGACAATGATTTGGGGATGATCTATTTGTGGATAGAAAGCTAGCATTGAGAACTACTTTTGGAAACTTTTTCTGGCTCTATTATCCTCTCCAATGAGTAATAGATGACGTGAGGTGTTTCTATATCCTTTCACAGAATGATTCAATTTTCTAATCAGGGCGATGACTTTCTACTGGCTATTCCATACATTCTCTCACATCTTGCCCCCTTGTGACTAACTAGAGACCTAGTTGAGAGGTAGACGATTTATATTTCTCTATATAAAACATGCCATATTTTCTTATTAAAAAAGGAAATCAACAACTGGTTCTATTTTCACTGATTTCTTCATGTAAATTGGCTATGACCTGCGTGGTATCACAGAACCTATCCCAAATCACCAGAAATCTCTTCTTCATGCCCAGTGCTTGTTTTAGTCTTGTTAGTATGATGTCCATTGTTCTTCCTTTCTGAACTGCCATTTTCCCTTCTCCTTGAAATTTTAATTATTGATACCATATCGCTCTTGTATCAGATTTTCTCTTACTCTTAAAAACCATCCTTTCTTTTCTTCTCCTATTTCCTCTTCCTGACCCTAGCTGTCAAATGAATCCCCAAATTTTGATAATTTATAAGAAACAAAAATTTTCTCCTGAAGTTCCATTCCTAATATTTCCCCCATTAGCCATGCCAAAATACTATCCTCATGGGTAAGAGCACAGGCTCCAGAAGAAAACCTATCTATAACATTATGCAGATAAATAAACATCAGCAAGTTAGTTGGGGATTACAATAGTGCTTACCTTAGAAGGTTTTTTAATGTGTTGAGATAACTGTATGTAAAACATTCAAGATAGGGCTTGGCACATACTAATTATTCACAAGTGATAGCTATTAGAAGTTGTGTTTATGGTAATAATAATGTATATAATGAAAACTGTTTTTTGCTTTTTCCCCTCATTGCCCATAAACCAGCTTTTAGCAACAGATGCTACAGCTTTCCAGGCTTTCTGGTTTGTGGTTAGTTACTTTTCAAAACTTCCTTACAACTACCTCGTAGTATTTATCATCTATTTAGTAACTCATTTATTCATTTTTATTCTCAACTCTAATTTGTGTCCTCTATTTTCTGTAGTACCAGTTTCCTCTCTGATCACATGCCTAAATTAGTTAGTGTAGAAGGCAATATATCAAGTGTCCAAGGGTATCAGTCTCTGCTTTAATCTAAGATGCCACATACTATTAAGGGTATGATGTATTTTGAATTTTCATTATTGCTTCTACTTTGCCTTGAAACTATCACAGTACTGTAATTCAAATCTTAAAGAGAATTGGCTTTGGAGCAAGAGACAGTTGGGTTCAACTTCTAACAATAGGACTTAGTTATTCTTTGTGCTTAGAAATGTAGTGGACGGAAGATGGGGTCTTGTTTCACTGTTGGTTATATACACATCCTATTGTGTAAAACTGCTTTCAAAAATAAATACATACTTATATTATTAAACACATTTTAATATTACATTAAAATTGACATTTATATTAGAAGGAAATACCTCTAAAAAGAAAAATTAAAAATTAGAAATAAAGAAAATTCTATCATACAGAGATCCACTTTTAATCTTTCAGTCTCATTGTAATAAATACACATAGTTATTTTCAATTTGTATATTTGAGTTTATAGTGTATATTCATTTTTGTATTTAGTTTTATTAACCATGTTTTATTTTTTTTACAGCTTCCAAATATTCTGTTTTATATATAGTGCCATTAGAGTGTTTCCTGTTTTTCAGCCATGGCATTAAAAATAAATGTACATCAATTTTTGCATTTCTGACCATTTCTTTATGAAAATTTCTTAGAAATTACCAAGGAATGTACAAATATCTATAGCCTTGTAATACTGACAACTTGCTTCCCCCAAAGCTTATATGCATAGACTTGTTTTCCACTGGTAGGTATACTTATTTGGAAGGACAGTACTTTCTTTATGCTTTGTATTGTGGTTAAAAGACTCGTGATCATTTTGATCATAGAAATTGTGTACCTAGTACTTTTGAGTTATATTTGATTTTTGGATTCGAGAAATGTTATCAAATTTATTGGCTCTTTGTATTTAATTTGCAAATTTCATTAGACTCCTTATTGAAGTGTTCATATCTTTTTCATAAAATAAGAAATCTGTGATATGCTGCAAAAATTTTGTTTGCCTTGCTTTCTTGCCTTTTTAAAGATGTTTTGTAACCAAAATTTATAACTTTACTGTACTTTACTAAATGTATTGGTAGTATTATCTTTTATAGCTTCAAGACTCAGAAAACTCTCCCACCTAACAAAGAATTGAATACCAAATTGAATACCAAAACACACATGAGTTGCCATTGCTGAACTTCTCTCCACTTTTAAATAGCAATTTGGCTTATGTATATCATGTGTATATCCTCCTGTGAAACGGCTCCTGGGGACACATAAAATACCGTCTCTATTAAGATCCCATTATTCTTTATGAGGCTCTCCTATGAAGTCAATAGTACCTTAATTCTTTCAGAGCTCCTATTGTCCATTTCAAAAGTGCCACAGGGCAAAATGTACTATGGAAGATATTAATGACCAGGTTACTCAGCCAGAGCAGGGCACATTGTTTGCACAATTATCTGAATGACTCAGGCACTAAATCTGCTTCTGCCAGGATTATCCAGATGGTCCTTAATTCACTGGATAATTGCTCACTCCTCTACTTGATTTTGATGATGTAGACCTGCGTGTCATTGCTTTTCTTGTGCTGCTTCATTACTACTCTCTAAATGCTTAGGGTTGGTCACATTCATTTCTTTTATGAGAGACAGGTTGCTGGGTCCTTAAGCACACAGGTGTTAAGAGGTATACAGGGCTTTCCATTAAACCCAGCTCAGCTAATTACTAGAAGTGTGATTTGGGGCAAATTACTTAATCTTTTAAAGATGTTGTTTTCTGTGTTAAAAAAAAAAAAAAAAAAAAACAGGCACATTTAGAGTTCAGAGTTCCATTTCAGTTGCCCTCTCTTGAGGTCTTCTTCCCCTCAAACTCATTCTCCATTATCATAACCATACTTGTCTTTCTAAAACCAGTCTCATGTGCCTCCTTAGCTGAAAATCTTTCAATGGAATTCTTTTTTTTCCTTTAATAAGATAATAAGTCCTTTTTATTGCACCCAAAGTCTTATCAAATAAATAGTCCCCGGTAACTTCTCTACATTCATTTTCTCATTACTCAAATCTCCTCCATCGCCAGTATCCCACAGTGCCAGTCATGCTGAACTGTTCTCATTTTCCATGGTGCACATTTTCCCTTTCCTCCCACCCTCTCACATTCTATTCTCTGGGGGAAATAATTTGCCTCCTTGTCTTCCTTATAACTAACTTTATACCTCCAGTCAGATGCCACAGCTTCCAGTACTACTTCCCTGGATTTTCAGTCTTGAGTTTGGGGACCCTGTTCAGTGCTTTCAAAGCAACCTGTGACACCCTACCATAGCTCTTCCTAGACTGTACTGTAATTGATTACTTGTCTATCACCTCCACAGTAAGCCCCTGAGGATAGAGACCATGCCTAATTCATCTTAGTGTCCATGGAAGGACCTCACACATAATTGATACTTAATAACTACTTCTGAAGAAATGAAAAAGTTTAAGACAAGCTTTAAAGATTTCAACCAATGAAGTAGTCGTATCTTTACCTCAAAAACCAACTGATAAAATCTACAAGTTATGTCCATCTTCAAAATATTTCCACAATTCAGATCCCGATTTTGTTGACTTATACAAGATAGATAAAAGAGAGTTTATTAAAAAATGAATTTTATAATGAAAAACTATGCCTAGGACATCTAATCATTCTAAAGTGCTAAATAAGCAGGCAATTTTTATAAAACAATTTGGCATCTTATAAAGAAGGGAAATTTGTAGGTACATAGAAGATATAGATATACAAATGTAGTTATGTTGGAAGTAAATATCGGGCAAATTTGTTCCCCTTTTCTCTATTTAATAAAAGGTCTTCTGGAGCTGGGGATATAGCTCAGTTGGTAGAATGCCTGCCTTGCATGCACAAGGCCCTGGGTTCAATCCCCAGCACCACAAAAAAATAAATAAATAAATTTTAAAAAAAGGTCTTCTGTTATCATCTTTGGTAGTTTTTACTACCTTAGTTGACGTCTCCTCTATAACCTTATTTAATACTGTAAAACAGTTTTGAAAGTTAGATTGAGAGTCATGGATATTCACATTTAGAAATAAAGAAACTCAAAGAAATAAATAATTTGCCTAAGTTTATATCTTAGTGACAAAGCTGGGCAGGAGGTAAGAACATCATACTGATGAGTGTTTCATATAGCCTGTTTACCCCAAGCACTATGAGGTTACTTCCACCACCTTGTCTAGGTTAAGGACATGAGTCTTGATTTTCATAATCCACTGGAAGTCCTGAGGAATCTTGTAAAAGTTCACTGCATTGATACATATATACACTTTTACTTTGGTTTTTAATAATTTGAGGAGAAACCAGCTGACAGAAGTTTTCTAAATATTTTAAAATCTTGTATTTATTTAATTGCTAGATCATTTAGACTACACACACACACACACACACACACACACATACACACACACCCATATCCCACTTACAGTCATTTGTTTCAGACTTTATTTTTGGTTGCAAGTACAACATTCTTTCCCTTATCCTTTTTACTTGAATTATTAAAATATTTTTTGTGGATAGTCTTAGTTATAGGCAATATTCAAATTCACTCTTCAATTTGGCATACCATATAATTCTATATAGTCTTGGAGAATCAAAAGGGTCAAATGTGGTTTTTATTTTTGAAAATTGTACAAGTGTTTGAAATAAAATTCATGAAAAATAGAAAGATACTTGTCTAGAGTGGTGACCAAGCTTAGCTTGAAAATTAAAAGTAATGAGACCTAAGATTTATTTTTCCATCTGGTTTGTGCAAATGTCTTCTCTAGGATCTCACTTCAATTATTAATAAGCACTTACAGAATGCCTTGCTTTGTGTAGGGCATTGTTTTAACTGTACTGCACGTGAGATTAGAAGACTTTACAAAGCCAGTGCAGTGGGTTTTTAAATTTTGTTATTTCTATTTTTCAGATCAAGAAAAGGATAGATATTATAAAGCTAATGCTTAGAGAGGCTAGAATGCACGTCCAAGTTGTCTAACTCCAGTACCCAAGTTCTTCATCATTCTATGCTGACCCCTTACCCCAAAGATAGCTGGTTTTACTGTTCTGTGAGTCATAGTTTAAAACTTTGCTATTCTAAGTGAGCAGAATCTATCCTTACACTTTTAAATACATTGATTGTTAACATAAGAAATTGAATCATTCTAAATTTGCAAATATTTTATTTATGGAAAGTTCATAAACAAATAGATCCTCCTCTACAGGATTTATATGGTGAAGTTTCCCAAGTATGAATCAGATCATTACACTGTACCATTTAAATATTTATTATTAGAATTTTGACCTGAGAGTCAGAAGTTTTTATGCATTTTTGCTCTAATTTTGCTGTCTACCACCACAAACATATAAACAGTAATTCTATCCTGAAGCTTTTAATCTGATAGTATTTAATTGTCATGGTAACTAAAGTACAGATTGGTATCTATAACTGGCAAAAGGCCTGCTAAAATACTGGAAAAAATATTGGTAATATTCCAGTCTGAGGCCAAGCCTTTTAATAAATTGAATTTTCTATCAGATAAAACTTTCCATTATATATTATTTTTATCTATTAAGTATAACATATTTAATTGAAAATCTTTGAAAATGCATACTAGATTGATTTACTCTTGGTCTACATATATTATTTTGGAGATTATAACAACTCTGGTTATTAGAAAATTGGGCCAGTTTTCCTTTAAAAGTTATTTTGAGGTTTTGATTTATGGACAAGTTGAGTGGTGGCGAAGGTATCTAGTTTCAATAAGGCACAACATTATTGTATTACTTTTTTGAAACATTTAAAATTAAAGAATAACAAATGTAAAAGTGCATGGAAATTATTTGACTCAGTTATAAGAGTTATTGGAGTATTCATACTTATGAAATCAACACAATTAATAATAAAGAAGCTTTCTTCCTTCATTCAAGTACCCCTCTGCCAGCCAGCCCCTCCCAATCACTACCACCTTGTTCTTCCCCAAAGTTAATGACTCTCCTGACTTCTAAGACAAGGGAATCTCTTTGTCTAGTGTTGAAACGTAAGAACAATTTCATGAAGCATACACTTTTTTGCATCAGATTTCTTTTGATCAATACTATTGTTGTGAGAAGTTAACAATTTTGTTTGCATATAACAAGAGTTCATTTTTATTGCTCTACAAAACGCCATTGTATAGAATATGTTTATTCTATAGTTGAACATTTGAGTTGTTTCCAGTTTTGGGTTATTGCTAATGGTTCTCCTATGAAAATTCATTTCTATTGAGTCTTTTTGTAATATATGTGTATGCACTTTTGTTGGGATATAACCATGATTAAAATTGCTGAGTCACAGAGTAAGCTTAATTAAAATTTTAGTAGAAATTCCTCCTTTTTCCAAAGTGGGTATGGTAATTTCCAATCTAGCCTGTAGTGTATTTCCAGTTGTTCTTTTGTTTTGCCAACACTGGGTATCAATAATCTTTTTAACTTAAGCTATTCTATAGTATGGGAGTATGTGTAGGTAGGTGTCTTATCTGGCTTATATTTGCATTTACTTCATTAATAAGAAGTTGAACACTTTTCTGTATGTTGAACACTTTTTTGTATGTGTTTTGCCCACTTGGATATCCTGCTTCAAAGTTCTCCTTCAAAACTGCTGTCTATTTCATTGGGTTGTCTTTTACTTATTGGTTGAGAGAATAGTCCTTATATATTCTAATTTGAGCCCTTTGAGAGTATTTCCAATATTATTTTCTCACTATTTTCCTTACTACTCTCAATGTTATATTTTATCAACAGATAACACAATGTCTTGTTTAATCTTTATTACAAAGTCATGGAGATGTTTTTCTATATCATTTGCTAGATATTATATTGTTTTCCATTTCATTTGGAATCAATTTTTGTGGGTGGCTTGAGTTTGATTTTCTTATTTTTATGGAGACAAAACTGATCTAGAACCATTTATTGAAAAGACTGCCATTTCCTCTCTTTGGAAATTCTAACTTTGTCATAAATCAAGTGTCCATATAAGGGCAGATCTGCTTTTGGACTGTCTGCTCTGTTTTACCAGCTCATTTATCTGTCCTTTTGCCTATACACACATTCTTAATTACTGTGTATTTAAAAAGTACTTGATAATTGCTAGAGTAGTTTCTCTAGTTTCATTATTCTTTGTCTTCGCGATTACTGATACTTTGCCTTTCAATATAAATATCAAAGTGAGCTAATTAATTTCTATAAGATTTCTGTTAGAATTTTGATAGAATGGCATTGAATCTGTAAATCAATTTAAACATAACTGAGGTTTAAAATTTGTGTCTTCAATATATGATCATGGCTAATATATCAGTTTGTCTTTTTTAAAGTTTCTATAGATGATGCTTAAAGATTCTAGTGTAATATTGTACATCTTGTGTTAGACTTGTTAGGTATTTGCTTTTTTATATTATTGTAAGTATTATAATTTCTAACTTTCAGTTTCTAACTTTGTTTTTACTGAATTGAAATATAATTGATTTTTATATGACAACCCCATATGGACTTGCAAAACTCACTGTCAATTCTAATGATTTCTGTTGATTCTTTTTAATTTTCTAGGTACCCAATCATGGTTTGAGAATACTGAATTTATTTCTTCTTTTATATTCCTTATAGCTTCTTAAAATAATGGCTTCATTGTACTAGCTAAGATCTCTAGTACAATGCTGAGCAGAACTAGTGATAATTTGATATCTTTGTCATTCCTGATCTCAGAAGATCATTTTTTTAGCATTCCACAATTAAGTATTAAATTTTTCATAACTAACTTTTATCAAGTTGAGGGAATTCTCTTTTATTTTTATTTCAGATATTTTAAATTATTAACATTTTAAAATTTATTGAGATGACCATAAGATTTTTCTCTGTATTAGGTTAGTACAGTGAATTCTATTGTTTTAAATGTTCAATTTGAAATATCAGAATAAATTCTGTTTGTTCACGAAATATTTGTTACCCATTATCTATGTTTGGATTAGGTTTGGTGATATTTTATTCAGCATTTTTTCAACAATTTAAAAATATTTATAATGTTTTCATTTTTACTAAACATTATTTTTCAAAAATAATTTCATGTTATCTTTTTAATAGCTGTAA
The DNA here is from genome assembly GCA_004024805.1 of Geosciurus inauris. Taxonomy (NCBI): domain Eukaryota; kingdom Metazoa; phylum Chordata; class Mammalia; order Rodentia; family Sciuridae; genus Geosciurus; species Geosciurus inauris. Next base: position 2,306 of record PVHX01008495.1, on the reverse strand, counting down.
GATCTTTAATGATGATTCTTTTTCTGCTTATCTAAGTCCTCCCATAAAGCTATTCATGACATTCTGTACATATTTATAAAATAACTTTATGCATAAAATTTAGTCTTATTGCATTATTACTACTACTCTCAAATTATAGCATAGTATGTATAATGTTCTGCCACTGTTTTCTATCATAGGCAACTTTATAATATTTTCACACATTTTAGATCTAGGACATTGTCTTTAGCATTTGTATGGTGTCCCTTTCCATGAAATATAATTCTTTATGTTTTACTGTTTAATTTTTGGGTTGTTATTTCAATGTTTTTTTAAAGAGTGCTAGGAGAACATTATTGAATGTGTACACTTCTATATTTCTGGGGGCATTTCTACAGAATACTTTTCCAAAGTGAAATTGCTGTCAAGGAGAAATTTTTTTTACAGATTCTTCATATTTTCAAGTTGCCCTTAAAATTAAAAAATGTCCTCTAGTAATTTATCATCCTTAGCAACATGAATTTTTGCTCTTGTATAGTTTCCCTAGTATGGAGTATTATCAATCTTTGAAATGTGTTTAGAAGATTTTGTATTTCCAAATCAAACTACTAATGAATAAAGAATATAAAGCACAATTGTGCACTGATATAAACTATAAAATTTGGTATTTCCAAATTTTTATATGATGTTTTATCTAAAAACAATTGTTATTATTGAGATTGTGAAACATTTAAATTAAAGTAAATCCTAAGATTTATAAAGTTCAAATGACAAAAACTTCCTTGCTTTTTTATTTTTTTGTGTCATTGACTTTCAACAGAAAGATTTAAAATTATATTCTGGCACTTAGCAGATATGTGATCTTGGGAAAGGTATTCAAATCCTCTTATTGAATGGCTTCTTTTTCTAAACTGGGGAAAATACGTATGGAAGTAACCTTGCTATATTGTCTGCCATCTGATTGTTCTTGAGGTTTGGTTGAAGTTATCAGGCTACTTAGGCAGGTGCCTCTTTCTCACTTGCCTATTGCCCTCCTCAAGCTACTTGTGTTTTAATGAGAATGGTTTCCAGACACAAAAAGGACCTGTTTCCCATGAATAATCTACAAAGTGATGCCTTCTGCTAGCTAGAAATGGAAAGAAATATGTAAATATGTCTTTCATTTATATTCTAAGAGCAAAGCAAAAGTGAGAGGGAGAGAGAGAATAACAAACACAGATCTACTATGTGATAGGCATTGTAGATCTAGAGATCTGGTGAGAGATAATGTCCAACTTTCTGTTGCCTTCAGAAGGCTTCTAAATTGGAAAATAGACTAAAGGGTGAACTGAGACTGGGTGAGTGCTTTGATGAAAGCCAAATTATTATGTTAGGGGAATGTTCTATGCCAAGGACAAACAAAGGCATGAATGCAAAGAACAGGCATGATGGGCTCAAGTTTGAGAAAGAAATTTAACACATGCTGCAGTATAAATTATACAGTAGCAAGACATGTGGCTAAGGGAGAGAGAATGACAGATCAAGAAAATTCTTTTAAAGTGTTAAAGACTATGTTTCTTACTGTGGGACCAATGGTTCCAAGGCACTGATTTAATCAGTTTTCACAAAAATGTTTTTTTTTGAGGTTCAGTAAAGTAGGAAAAAGATGCTAGGTATGAAGAGACTTTGTAATTTCAAAAATGTTAAGGAAATTAAGTCTTGTTTTGAAAAAGCATGTCTAGATCATTCTTGATAAGAAATCTTGCTGCAAAATTGGCAGACACATACTTTCTGAATCATCTCTTTTAATAATCTCTAATAATTTCATTATTGACTTAATTTTGCTATTAGGTATGCTATGAAACTCCTCTCAAATGATTCTTAAAGAGAATTAAATGAAAGTACTAAGTGATGTATTTTCATTTTAATCTTTTCACAGTTTTTTTGAGAGTTTGATTTTTGTTAAGACATACATAACTTTTAAAAAGACACGGGCAAGTTCACTTTTGTCCTGGGCTTTGCATTTCACCCCCTGCCAGGACTGAAAAGAACACTGTGTTTATTTTTATAAACACATATGGTCTCATGTTTTCATACAATCATATCTGTTATAGGAACATATAAAAATAATTTGCAATACGACATCACTCAAAAATGACGTCCAATAGTAGTAGGATTTTTGAGATATTCAGAACTTGAAGGATTTTATAAAACGATATTTTCTGAAGCTTCCTATGTTTGACATCACTGAACTGAGAATTTTTCCTGTTTTATTTCTTTTTATAGTTATAAAATTCTAAGTAAAAAATAGTTCTGTAACTATTGAGCTAAGTAGTTCCACTGGTCAT